>CAKALG010041336.1:0-17642 GCA_916700815.1 Helicolenus hilgendorfi | reverse complement strand
AATATATATAAAGAATAAATAATTCTGTGGTTCACTGTTGTACACCAGTGGTAAAATGAAAAAAAAGTGAATTAAATAATGTTCCTACAAGTTTTTGATGTATCACAAATACGTTTGTAATGACAGTCCGCAGACGGAGGAGGTTGGGTTGGTGGATGGGTCCAACAAACACAGGACTGATCGTGTTTAGACATTATAAGCCAAACCATGATGTTTTTTACCAAACCTAACCAGATAGTTTTGTTGTGTTTCTTGTTGTATTTTGTTTAAATTTACAACGTTAACCATGAGTTTAAAACAGTTACGACCGTTTTAAACTGGTACACCGTTTTCTGGTACAAAATACGTTTCCTCAAAGCGTAAGTGAGAATGCAGTTTAGTTGTATGGGAATGTACGTTTGTAGGAAACAGGGTTGAATAAACATACATGTTAACTATGTAGAAGTAGTACAAGTGGGATGCAGGTAACGGGGTAAATAGAGATGGTTACCTCTACTTGGGTCTGATGCTAACTAGTGCACAAAGCATGCTGTTTTAGTCAGTACAGTAACATCTGTTACGTAAAGCAGGGAGGAGCAGGAATAAAGAACACTTTATCTGCAAACCTTCGCCGTGTAAATAAAGATTAATTCAGTGAGATGTATTTCTTTAAGCCGTGTGTCTTTACTTCGTTCAGTCATCTGTCAACTCAGGTGAAAGGGACTGAAGGCACTCCCACTGTTCATATAGGTAGGTATTATCTGCCCGTCATTTAAACATAGGGCCGTTCAGCTGTACAGTATATTTACTGTCTGAGGTAACACTGTGTATGTACTTATGCTGTCAGTGTACTAAGACGGGAGGAGTTACAATACAAATTCATCACCAGACTGTCAAAGTTGAAGCAGCATTTATTCATAAT
Source organism: Helicolenus hilgendorfi (assembly GCA_916700815.1). NCBI lineage: Eukaryota > Metazoa > Chordata > Actinopteri > Perciformes > Sebastidae > Helicolenus > Helicolenus hilgendorfi. The sequence continues at coordinate 16,741 of CAKALG010041336.1, read as the reverse complement.
CGAGTCATGGAGGGTATCAACACCAGCCACAGGCATTGTTAACCTGCTAAGCCCTGGGAGCTCTATCCCTAATCGCCTAAAATAAAACACCAAAATGAAACAGGAATATCTCCTCAACCATAAGGCTTGTGTGCACATATGTGGTCTCCTTTGAAAGGTAAGAAGATAAGGAATATGAATCCATTGTAAGTAAACTAAACTATAATACCATTCCAGAGAAAATGGAGATGCAATAAAGGAAAAAAATACGATTTTCATCCTCGCCTCGCCATTTAAGGCAAGATCCCGTAGACAATGATGTAAAATAATGTCTTCTACTAGTCTTTGACTACAACTGTAACTATACATTTGATGAAAATAAACTAAAATACAACATTTATGATACAATTTATAAAGATACAAAGCATGATATTGTAGACTGATGAGAAAATTGTCCATGATCTTTTGACAACTGAGTTGATTCAAACATCATGTGATTAATTGTAATACTCTAATCAACATGGGAGTGGGCAAATATGCTGCTTTATGCAAATGTATGTGTATATTTATTATTGTAAATCAATTAACACAAAATAATGACAGATATTGTCCATAAACCCTCACAGGTACTGCATTTAGCATAAAACAATATGCTCCAATCATAACATGTCAAACTGCAGCCCAACAGGCAACAACAGCTGTCAGTGTGTCAGTGTGCTGACTTGACTATGACTTGCAATAGATAATAGAAGATGAAATAGCGATGTTTCATAACTACGTCACCCGAGCGCCCCCGCCCGGTGTTATTAAAATATTATTCAAATTAAGGGCTTATTAATTATCTGTGAAAGCATCAGTAAATCAAATAAAGCCATTAGTTACAACATAAAGGCTTTATAAAAACATGTGTGTCTCGTTTGTTCATCACTTTCTTTTTCCAAAAACACCTCACACTGCTCAGAGCTGACACGCCCAAACCACAACGCCACACTTTCTCACACACCTACGCACACACGCACGCACACGCACGCACACACACACACACACACACACACACACACACATTCAAACAAAGAATCCCATGGGAATCGGTCTGTGGGTGTATTTGGTTTGGCACGTTTTCATCTCTATATGTTATCTAATCCATACTGATCAGGGGTGTGTGTGCATGGGTGTGTGTGTGTGTGAGTGTGTGTGTGTGTATGTCTGTTTTACTCATGTTGTGGGGACATACTGTACATCTGTTTACACATTGTGGAGACTCGCCTTCATTTGGGGACAAAATGTACATAATGTAAATCATGTTAGTGTGAAGACTTCCTGGAAATGAATCAATGTATTGTCCTCCAGATGAAGAGTCAAGAAACCCGAAGCTGCTTCTCACTGATGCTCAAACCTCGACAACACCCTCATTTGTCTCTGTATTCGTTCAAAATTGCGTCACCTCTGTGTCTGTTTTTGATCTGAAAGCTTTTGTTTTCATCCAGTTCAGCAGCGGACATTATCACAGCTCAGATCAATAACACCTTCCACCACACACACCGACTTCCTGTTACGACTGAAAATCTGTCAAGTTATCAAAACAAAACAATGAAAATGGTAGTTCAGCCTCTCTGGCACACGCTCCTTTCAGGCTACATAAATGATGCGATCTCGACTAGCTAGATTGACAATAAGGGGGTTTCTGAGCAGTTTACTCAGCAGAAGAGCTCGCCATCCAATCGCCGAAAAAATGCAATTCTTGCAGAAAGTCAAAAGTTTTTTATCCCAAATCTCAGCATGGCTTTTTCTATGGTGCTCCTCAAGGTCTTGGTGTCTTAATGTGGTATTTTAGAGGGATTATTGATCATTATTATTAATTCTCGAGTGGTAAAAAATGGTTAAATTTAGCACCAAATCTGTGTAACAAATGGTATCAACCCAAATGCAACAACTTATGAGACATAATAGAGCATGGGGATGAACGTCATATACTTCTATCATAATGCTTAGGTTTTCTAGTTTCATATGATATCTGTGTCTTCACTCTAGCCCTTAAACTGAACCTGTAAAAGACAGTAAAGTAAAGTAGGGATCGCGCGTCTCGGGAATATTGTTTTCGTGATCTTTGTCAAACTTTGAATAAATGTAATTTTACTAGAAGTTGTAACCTGTAACAGCCTTCCAGCTATCAGGATTCATTTAGACCAGAAATAATGATGCTTCCTCCAGAGCAATAATTTATGACTAGATCAAATTATCTTGTCCGTTAACGTCTTGGCTCCACTGGCTTCTGAGGAATGTTCAAAAGTGTTGCTGACTAATGCAATTAGAGTCAGTTGCCATCAGCGAACTGAAGCCGCTATTGTCAAAGAAAAGGGGTGTGGATGACACAATTATGCGCAACACAAAAGTGTGTAATTAGACTGCTGTTTGTGCTTTTGGCATGTCATTTGTACACCATGTCGTCTGTACTGACTTTAAATGCATCCATGTAAATATGGTACGCTCAGAGCTAGTGACGTAGATCAAAAACACTGCGGATGGAGGGTGCATGGGTCCAACAAACACAGGACTTTCGACCAGGAGACCAACCGACAATGTGTAGATGTGTTTGTGTTCATAGTTATTTTGAGCCAAAACACAATGTTTTTCCCTAGACCCCAAGAACTTTTAGTTTTGTTGTTTAAACATAAAGACGTTGTAGTGTTGTTGCCTAAACCTAAAGAAGTTGTAGTTTTGTTGTTTAAACCTAAAGAAGTTGTAGTTTTGTTGTTTAAACATAAAGAAGTTGTAGTTTTGTTACTTAAACCTAAAGAAGTTGTAGTTTTATTGTCTAAACATAAAGAAGTTGTAGTTTTGTTGCATAAACCTAAAGAAGTTGTAGTTTTGTTGTCTACACCTAAAGAAGTTCTAGTTTTGTTGCCTAAACCTAAAGAAGTTGTAGTTTTGTTGTGTAAACATAAATAAGTTGTAGTTTTGTTGTCTAAACATAAAGAAGTTGTAGTTTTGTTGTCTAAACATAAAGAAGTTGTCGTTTTGTTGTCTAAACATAAAGAAGTTGTAGTTTTGTTGTCTAAACATAAAGAAGTTGTAGTTTTGTTGTCTAAACATAAAGAAGTTGTCGTTTTGTTGTTTAAACATAAAGAAGTTGTAGTTTTGTTGTCTAAACATAAAGAAGTTGTAGTTTTGTTGCCTAAACCTGAAGAAGTTGTAGTTTTTTTGCCTAGACCTAAAGAAGTTGTAGTTTTGTTGCCTAAACCTAAAGAAGTTGTAGTTTTTTTGCCTAAACCTAAAGAAGTTGTAGTTTTTTTGCCTAAACCTAAAGAAGTTGTAGTTTTGTTGCCTAAACCTAAACAAGTTGTAGTTTTGTTGTTTAAACATAAAGAAGTTGTAGTTTTGTTACTTAAACCTAAAGAAGTTGTAGTTTTATTGTCTAAACATAAAGAAGTTGTAGTTGTGTTGACTAAACCTAAAGAAGCCTTTTTATTTGTGTTCAAAACGTAACGTTTCATTCAGTTTTACATGTTAGAACCTGTTGCCTTAAAGTTTCACTTTTACAACGTAGTAAGTGTAGTAGGCCCCTACTGACCCACATCTATGGTGCTTATAGTGACTGATAACATCTATTTAATGGCCTGATAACAGTCGAATCGGGTGTCCGGACGGGGTTCCCGTGTTATAATGAGAAAAGTCCCTCATTCATTTGACTAGGACACATTGCACACGCCAACAGAGATTACTCTCTAGATTTATAATTTGTAACTTCTGGGAAAAGATTTTAAGTCAGTTACACATAAATATAGCTGTGAGGAATTATATGCATAATTGTGTGGCATTTTACGTGTTTATGTGTGGGTGTGTGTTTAGGGAGTAAACTATGACACACGGATGAATCACTTGTGTATTTAAGATTGGGAGTTTGGTGGGAGCAGGTATAAATTCAGTGTGTGTGCGTGTGCGTGCGTGCGTGCGTGTGTGTGTGAACTCCTTGAGGGAATGTGTCAAGTGTTTTTAAAGGTGTCAGCTAGGAATGGAGCTCGCGGGCGTGGACGTATCCCACGATCCTCTGGGAAAAAACAATCAATTTCACAACCCAAATGATCTTTTCACTGTTACACACACACATAAATCAGCCTAGTCGCACACGAGTTCATGAAACAGTCACGAAATTTAATATAATGATTTGTGTACTTAGACACAAATTTAATTTTTTTTTGTGATAGTCAGCACAAAATCAATTCGTATGTAATCCACGTAATCGTGAACCAATAAGTATAAAGAGCATCGAACGCCGTGTAGGGAAGAGGTCGGGGTGGATGGGTGAGTCAAAACCTTCGCCCAGGAGACCGCTATTCATGTCCCGTGTGAAACCAGAAGTCAAAGTTGATTTATTTGTCACGTAACTAAGTAGTTTTATTTTGAAAAGCCTGGAGCGGACATTCATAGGTAAAGTAAAGTATATGGAAAAGTCCAAGTATACTTGGCTTATACTGAAAAGTATACAGAAAAGTATATGTGGCTAAGTACTATAAGTTCACTTAAGAAAACTTACAAGTATACTTGCAGTAAAAACTATTAAACTAGTAGTTTACTGAGAGTAAACTACTAGAGAAGTGTACTTTCATAAACTAAAAAATGGGCTACAAGTATATACTTAACAGTATACCTATAAGTTCACTTATAGGTATAGATCATATTATAGTTGCAGTACAAAATACAACTTGTATGTAAACTAGTTGTGCACTCAGTTTACTGCTTTTACATTTAAAGTACACTTAAAAGTATACTTTTATAAACTTAAAAAGGGGGCCAATTTAGTCCCAAGAAGTATTGGAATTGTATACTTACAAGTATACTACTAGTACATTGATGTTAGTATACTTACTACATAAAGTATACTTGGGATTATACTTGAACTATAGTTAAGTTTACTTTATAAAATAAACATGAAGTATACTTTTTAAGGGCGTTCAGCTCATCTCTACTTTTTCCTTCCTCCGGTCGCTGTCTCTTTCCACCTCACTTCACTTTCTCTCTCTCTCTCTCTCTCTCTCTCTCTCTCTCTCGCTCTCTCTCTCCGTCACATGAACAAACGTACAGTTAGCACATAAATTCTCCGCTGTACATCTGTATAACAGGCAGGAACCTGCACGTCGCTGTACACACTCTGTTAATCTCCTCAGGCTTTACTGTACAGCTTTATTACTGCTTTCATGTGAGGAATGCCTTTGATTCATCATCTGAAACGTTGCACAACGTTATGCTCAGCAGCAGAACTGTAACGCCGCAGACGTCAAAAAGCAGTCAACCACGAGTTTAGTTTAGTTAACTAAGTCAGATATGTGCAGAACCAACGCGACACAACACGTCACAAATGTCAACGTAACTTCGAGAAAGTATCGATCTCCTGGTTAACAGTCCTGTGTCTGTTGGACCCATCCACCATCAGCAGTCTCACATGTTATTCTGCTTCACTAGCTCTGAGCGTAGCATATCCACGGTGTACAAATGACACGGCAAAATCAAAACGGCGTTCTTACTACACACTAAATGCTTTTGTGAATCATTCATGCGCCTTTTCGTGCGACCGGGCTGATGTGTAAGGTCACTGTGTGCATTCAGATGACAGATTAAAAAATAACCATACCAAGTATTTCGACTTGGCAAGTCCTTAAAGGGGAACTCCACCACGTCACCTGAGTCAGCGTCGGTTGGGTCTGAAGACTACAAGTTGGAAAATGAGAATAATCTGGAGGTGTGGAGTTTACCAGACGTCAATCACTAACCAGACAACCAGGTCTCACTCCCATCGTCAAATACCAACGTTTGGTCGGCGCCCCTCGGCATCAGAAACCAACGCACATAGGCCCTTCAACTAACTCCGATGTAAACCCACCCTCTGCGTTATTCGATGGTCGGAGTGTGACGTAGTATTAATAGCGCGAGAGTCCGTTCATGGCGGGAGGGAAGGTGCATGGGTCACACAAACACAGGACTTTCAACCAGGACACCGTTGTTGGTTCCCCGTGTGAAACTAAAAGTTACGTTGGTCACTGCTGTTGTGGTGTTGCGTGCATTCGAACAACAAACGCGTCTAGCACCCAGAGACTATAGTTACTCCGACAGACACATTACGGCTGAAGAAAGAGGAGCATGTTTGGAGCTATTTAAAGGGTAGTTTGTGCTTTTTTGTGGTTATTTTTGCACTAAAAAAGTTTTAAATCATGAATTATTCTCAACAAATAATGTTTGCGCTTCGTTTATTTAAAAAAAAAATACTTTGCACATTCAATTTACAATAATAGAAAAACATATTTTTGTTATTTCCCTTTAAAAAGTGTTTTTTTTAACATGCATGTAATAAGTAATTAACAGTGGAAAGCAACATTAAAAGTACATAAAGAATTGTATTGATATCGTTGATTCTGGTCCGACCCTACTTTTAACGGGAAGACCTGCAGTATCTGTGTATCTGTAGTTTTACACACACACACACACACACACACACACACACACACACACACACACACACACACACACACGCCCTAACGGATGCCGGAGCTTCTCCCTGCCTTATATGGCCGTTCCTGTGACACAGTGCTCTCATACACGTGAGGGTTTTTAAAACCGTTTCTGCCGGCCGCAAGATCATGTTACAGTTACACACACACACACACACACACAGTGAGAGGCAGGGCGTGCACGAAACAGCTGCTGCAAGCCAAGACACTTCTCTGGAAAGGAGAAGAGAGGAAGGATAGAAGGAGGGAACAGAGGAAGAGAGCAAAGAATGGAGGTATGAAAGAGGAAAGAAGGAAAAAAGAGAAGTTGGTATAGAAAAGGACAAAAGAGGGAAGTATGCGTGAAAGAAGGGATAGATAAAGGATGAAATGAACAGAAGGTATGACTGAGTTATGGATGGAGGGATGAAGAAGATGACGGAGGGATGAAGGTCAGGAGGCTAAAGGCTTTTCACAGAAGCACTGACAGTTTTACAAGGAACAACAAGCTGCAGCAGGACGTCATAAACACTTTAGCTGTATTCAAAACCGCCTACTGCGTACTACTGAGCAATGCAGTATGCAGTACACAGTACACACTGCGTACTACTGAGGAACGCAGTATGCAGTAGGCAGTACATACTGCGTACTACTGAGGAACGCAGTACGCAGTAGACAGTACATACTCCATACTACTAAAGAACGCAGTATGCAGTAGACAGTACACACTGCGTACTACTGAGGAACGCAGTATGCAGTAGACAGTACACACTGCGTACTACTGAGGAACGCAGTATGCAGTAGACAGTACACACTACTGAGGAACGCAGTATGCAGTAGACAGTACACACTACTGAGGAACGCAGTATGCAGTAGACAGTACACACTGCGTACTACTGAGGAACGCAGTATGCAGTACACAGTACACACTGCGTACTACTGAGGAACGCAGTATGCAGTAGACAGTACATACTGCGTACTACTGGGGAACGCAGTATGCAGTAGACAGTACATACTGCATACTACTGGGGAACGCAGTATGCAGTAGACAGTACACACTGCGCACTACTGAGGAACGCAGTATGCAGTAGGCAGTACACACTGCGCACTACTGAGGAACGCAGTATGCAGTAGGCAGTACATACTGCATACTGCTGAGGAACGCAGTATGCAGTAGACAGTACACACTGCGTACTACTGAGGAACGCAGTATGCAGTAGACAGTACACACTGCGTACTACTGAGGAACGCAGTATGCAGTAGGCAGTACACACTGCGCACTACTGAGGAACGCAGTATGCAGTAGGCAGTACATACTGCGTACTGCTGGGGAACGCAGTATGCAGTAGACAGTACATACTGCGTACTACTGGGGAACGCAGTATGCAGTAGACAGTACACACTGCGTACTACTGAGGAACGCAGTATGCAGTAGGCAGTACACACTGCGCACTACTGAGGAACGCAGTATGCAGTAGGCAGTACATACTGCGTACTGCTGGGGAACGCAGTATGCAGTAGACAGTACATACTGCGTACTACTGGGGAACGCAGTATGCAGTAGACAGTACACACTGCGTACTACTGAGGAACGCAGTATGCAGTAGGCAGTACACACTGCGCACTACTGAGGAACGCAGTACGCAGTAGACAGTACATACTGCGTACTACTGGGGAACGCAGTATGCAGTAGACAGTACATACTGCATACTACTGGGGAACGCAGTATGCAGTAGACAGTACACACTGCGCACTACTGAGGAACGCAGTATGCAGTAGGCAGTACACACTGCGCACTACTGAGGAACGCAGTATGCAGTAGGCAGTACATACTGCATACTGCTGAGGAACGCAGTATGCAGTAGACAGTACACACTGCGTACTACTGAGGAACGCAGTATGCAGTAGACAGTACACACTGCGTACTACTGAGGAACGCAGTATGCAGTAGGCAGTACACACTGCGCACTACTGAGGAACGCAGTATGCAGTAGACAGTACACACTGCGTACTACTGAGGAACGCAGTATGCAGTAGACAGTACACACTGCGTACTACTGAGGAACGCAGTACGCAGTAGACAGTACACACTGCGTACTACTGAGAAACGCAGACTTCTGGTTTCACACGGGACACGAACGCCAGTCTTCCTCTCTAAGCGGCATTCGCTGTTCTTTACATTTCCTGGTTCACAATGAAATTAAAAATGAAATTGATTTTGAGGGATATACAAATACGCATTACAGTGCATTGCTTTCCGTACATATAACTACTAACGGTGTATGAGAACAGCCCGTGGTGTCACGTTAGCATTGTGCTAGTGGGCGGGTGGCATGTTGTTGGTGTCGTGGTGTTTTTATTTTATCGCCAGTGGAACGCAGTGTATTTACTCAAGTGTTTTGAGGCACTTGAACTTTACTTGAGTATTTCCATCGCCTGCTACTTTACTCCACTACTTTTATAGAATAAATAAATAAACTAATACATGAAGATGTATTATTATAGATTACACCTTTACCAGCTGCAACATTAAAGTGATGAACACATTAATTCAACACTTATTATAATCCAATGATGTTATTATTATTATTATTATTCTGAGCCATTCTGCATAATGAGTACTTTTACTTTAAGTATATTGTGATGCTAATACTTACTAAGTATTTTTACTTAAGTAAGATTTTGATCCTAACAGAGTATTTTTACGCTGTGGTATTATTACGTTTACTTACTGTAAGTAAAAACTGTGAGCACTTCTTCCTCTGCTGGTTTCCCGCTGCACTGATACTGGGTTTTGTTTGATTTGTTCATTATTTCTCACTGATTAATAAATGTTTATTCTAATACTGTACACTGAAGTAATGAAGAGTCACTTGTACAGATGTTAGATCCTCTAGTTGAGTTGAAAGAGTCTATTAAAGGACAAACATCCTGTAATAATTCATTCACTCTGGTGTCTGTTTAGAGTTCTGCATTCGTCACTCTGCATCATCTCTTTACATTTCAGGACCGTGAATGTTTCTGCATGCTGACGAATTATCGGGAGACTGAAGTCATTCATGGATCTCGATTATCTCTGGATTATTTTGCATTAGATGACATACTACTGTACTTCCTTCCTTAATGTCGGTGTGGAAACCCTTCAGTGTAATTCAAAGAATGTGTGAGACAAGTTTTAACACACAACTCGGCTTCAGGGATGCGTTAACCCTCCGAGACCCGATCCCGACTGACTTCACTGTCTTTCAGAGGCGCTGGTAGGTTCATGGATGGTACCATTGGTCATACTAGGTTGTTGGGAAGGTGGCTAAAGAACGTTTCAAATTTGGGCTAAATTTTAGCGAGGAAAATCTGTCATGTTCATTTTCAAAGAGGTCCTTTGACCTCTGACATCAGGATATGTGAATGAAAATGGGTTCTGCGGAGCTCCCTTTTATAGACATGCCCACTTTATGATAATCTCATGCAGTCTTTTTCATTCAGTATAAATGTGTTGTATAAATGTTTCCTATTCTAAAATGGTGTGTTTGAATATTTCTACATACTGGGGTCCCTAAACCGTTTTGAATTACATCAATTGGGTCTCACTGTAAAGCTGAGACTCTTGTGGATCCAACGAAACTTGACCTCCCTGTGTAAAATGACCTGTGGTGACCTCTAGGATAATCACAGCCTCATGAAACTTTACAGCCACAAACTAGAGACCTAGAGCATTCAGAGGATGGATGGCTTTCCTAGCTAGATTGACAATAAAGGGGTTTCTGATCAGTTTACACAACAGAAGTGCTCGCCATCCAATCGCCGAAAAAATGTAATTCTTGCAGAAATCTCCAAACGTCAAATGTTTTTGATCCCAAATCACAGCATGGCTTTTTCTATGGTGTTCCTCAAGGTCTTGGTGTCTTAATGTTGTATTTTGGAGGTATTATTGATCATTTTTATCAATTCTGTAGTGGTAAAAAATGGTTAAATTTAGCACCAAATCTGTGTAACAAATGGCATCAACACAAAAATTACTGCAACGACTTAAGAGACATAATAGAGCATGGGGATGACCATAATAATGCTCTAAACCCTTATACACTTTGATCATAATTTCTGATTTATGACTAGAAGAACTTGTCACTGCATCTAAAATTAATCTTCAGGTTCCCAGCTTTCAGATGATGTACACCACTTCTATGTGACATCTGCTGTTGACCTGCTATCTCCCCCTAAAGACCCCATGTACCCCCCTAAAGAAGACTAACACAGGTCTATTGTAGGTGTCAGGGGTTTAAGGGTGTTTTCATGTGTGTGTGTGGGGGGGGTGGCTTACAGCATGGGGTTGTTACAACTACCGGGAAGCAGCACCCGTATAACAGTTACTGTAATGTCCTGAAAAGAAGGAATCCATTTCATTAACTGTGTGTGCTTTCTCATTTCATAAATCCCCCTTTCACTGCTTTATTGTGACGCACACTCCCTCAGTTAGATTCCTATTGGAAGTTTGGAAAATGGTTTTATTCTTTCCCAGCTTGAACTCAACCTTCCGTGATGTTCCAGGTATTCAATGAAGCCAAAGAGAAGGGAGGAGTGAAGTGAAAGACAGAGAGAAGTAGGACGATGGATGTGGCGAGAGGAGCAAACAGCTCTCCCTGCTCATCCATCATTGTATAAATGTCAAAAACAGCTACGCTTGCAACACACAAACACACACACACGCACACACACACACACTCACCGATGAGCACTGTACAGAGACATGCACACATTCAGACACACAAGCAGGAAACACACTTTTAAACACACATTTATTCACACACACACACAAACACACTCCCGACTGGCCTCAGCGGCTTCCAGCTCGCAGGAATTTCAGCGTCAGCAGCAGCAGCAGCCCTGAAACAGCAACACCATCAACGGACGCTAGTCAGTTTTAATGTGTTGTGCATAAACTGAGAAAACCATAAGCACCGTCGTGGTAATGGCATGTGTTTGCCACAGTAATCACAAGTCATTTTGCGTGCAATAAGAACACCGTTCTTGCTTTTGGCGTGTCATATGTACGCCATATAGACGCGGCAGTCGGTGGTCGGGCACACTCCGATTACATTTGCCGTGTCATCAATACAAAGTCGAACGAGGGATGCTACAAACTGAAAGTGAAAGTGTCTGCGCCGTACGGAGTCTCAGGAATCAGATTTCACACACCGGATGAGAGAGAGAGTTGACAGGCGAGACGATTGCGGAGGATCTGGTGTTGAGGCGAAAACCAAAGCTCCTATTTGGCAATATTTCAGATTTAAACCCGGCGTCAATGACCGGCGCTCTTCCTCTCTGATCCTCTCTCTAGGTTCCATGGTGGAGAGGAGGTCGTGTTGCTCTGGCTCTGTCTATCTGGCATGGAGAGGAGGTTGTGTTGCTCTGGCGTGGAGAGGAGGTTGTGTTGCTCTGGCTCTACCTGTTTGACGTGGAGAGGAGGTCGTGTTGCTCTGGCTCTACCTGTTTGACGTGGAGAGGAGGTTGTGTTGCTCTGGCTCTACCTGTTTGGCGTGGAGAGGAAGTTGTGTTGCTCTGGCTCTATCTATCTGGCGTGTAGAGGAGGTTGTGTTGCTCTGGATCTACCTGTTTGGCATGGAGAGGAGGTCGTGTTGCTCTGGCTCTATCTGATTCTCCTGGATCCACATTCTCACATACATTCACCTTATATATATTATTTTTTTGTCATATGGATTGTCTATGTTGTATTTTCATTATGTTGTTACTCTGTACACACGACATCTATCGCACATCTGTCCATCCTGGAAGGAGGATTCCTCCTCTGTTGATCTTCTTGAGGTTTCTAACATTTATTTCCCTGTTAAAAGGTTTTTTTAGTTACGTTTTTTCTTATCCGATGAGAGGGTCGTACAGTAAAGGACAGAGGGCGTCATATCCTGTACAGATCGTAAAGCCCTCTGACGAAAATTAGTGATTTGTCATTTTGGGCTAAACAAATCAAATTGACTTGACTTGACTTCCTGGGTGTTTGGTTTGATCGCCAGAGATTTAGTGAGATTCCAGTTGTTTTAGTGGGACTGTTGTTGTTGTCTTTGGGGGTTTGGTATCAGACACAAAGGGGCGCTGACCATTTGGCGTCGGTATTTGGCGAGTTGGGAGCGAGACCAGGTTGTGGTGGCGGAGAGGAAAACATGTCTGGACATGAGCCGAGCAGAAAGATAGAGAGAGAGACCCTCACTTTGTTATGAGAGAGAGAGAAAGAGGGGAGACAGAAAAAACAACATGCAGATGAACTCTTCATTGTCTCCGGCTGACACGTCCTATTAAGCCGTCTAATACGTCAACTTTTATTTCTGTTCTGTAACACGGACACAAAGACACGGAGACACAATAGAGCGTCGGGCTGAACGGCCGCGAACAAAAGAAGTCAGCAGTTCTGTTTCACTGACCTCCCATCGCTCTGAGTGTGTGTGTGTGTGTGTGTGTGTGTGTGTGTGTGTGTGTGTGTGTGTTACATCCATGCCCATAACACACACACACAGGAAAAAGGAAGTTTCTCCACTTGTTTTAACCGCCTGTTGGTCAGATGGGAGGAAGGAAGACGACTGATATCACTAATAGGGGTACATGTTGCAGAGGTCAAAGGTCATGACCAGGCTCTATATTTAACCGGGGTTCACCTTCATCATCATCATCATCATCATGTTATGTTTCATCACACTGTTTGATTCTTTGAGTCACGTCTGACTCACCTGAGTGAAGACTCACCTGGATCATTGTGTTTATATGACACAGTTTCTTTAGCAATGACCCGTTTAACAGGTCAAAACCAGGATAAATAACAGGAAACAAACTAAAACAGGATATTATAAATTCATAATCAGCCCGTTCTCATTCCCAGGGCGTCAAAAAAGAGTCCAACAAAGATAACATTTAAGCTGCTAAATGATTTAACACATTATGAGATTCTCTAATCGCATTATTAAATGAAGATTATATTTACAAATGCAGACATAATTAATGAAAACGTGTCATTCAGTTTATGTGTAGTGCATTTAATCCAAAGAGTCTCTGCACACTTTACAGGTTAAAATATATCAGACACCGTTTGACTGATCTGTCCACATCGACAGAAAGTATTATTTACGAAGTACTGTCAATTTTATTTTGAAAGTACGTCACATTTAAAGGTCCCGTATAATAAAAAGTGTGATTTTCATGTTTCTTTATTATAAAGCCGGCTTAAGTTCTATATAAATACTGTGAAAGTATCAAAACGCTCAATCCACAGGGAAATACACACAGCCCGTATTCAGCTGTTAGGATTTCTGTCCATTTGTGATGTCACAAATATACAATATTTAACCCTTTACACGTTTTTAAACGTAAACGTTCTAAATGTGTCCCAGTTTATTCCTGGTTGCAGTGTATGTGAATGACATCAGCTGACACACATGGACCAAAGCTGTTGCCTAGCAAAGCAATTCTGTTGCAATTTCAGTCGCAATTTCATCGAAATGCGCAAAAACGGAGCGTTTAAGACAGAGGGGTAAATACAGGTATATTCAGGCCGACAGTATGAGGAAAATAAAGTGTTTTTTAAACATTACAGCATGTAAGCATGTTCTAATAGAAACACAAAATACAAGTATGAACCTGAAAATGGGCACGATATGGGACCTTTAAGACTAATTAGAAGGACTCCCCACCACCTGTTCACTTCCCTGATCACCTGACCTCCACACCCATCTGCCCACCTGCTCCTCATCCCCTCATCAGCTCCTCACTATATACCTACCTGCCTCGTCCAAGCTGCAGCAGCTCAGCATTTGTTTTCTGCTTTGTTAAACAGGAAGCCTTTTTGCTCAAATAACTCAAGACACTTCCGATTGTTCTCTTTTCAACAACAACGAGGAGTTTATTTCATGTCAATTTAAGTGCAGAAAATCCACCTAAAATGCTCCTTTTGTTAAATGACCAAGACTATAAATCTTCTTGTCACCGAAAGGTGCGGTTGTTAAAAACTGTACAAAATTCCAGCTGCTTCCGACAGCCGGCCGGCCGGCACGTCTGAGCTTTAATCTGCCGCCAAAGGAAAAACAATAAAGTTGAGAGTTGACAGACGGCCAGGCAGTGAAAGTCATACCTGCAGTATGTGTCACTCATTCACAGATATGTTCATTGTCATACTGAAACCAGCTCTCTCTCACACACAAAGTCATTGTGAAACCAGAGCGCTGATAATCCCATTAAACTCACCACTTTCCTCTCTGAATCAGAGCAGAAGAACCACAGACGGTTTCAGAGATTGAGGCTGCAGAGACACTCCTTTACGTGGATTAGTCAGAAGAGTTTGTGGCACCTTTTGCCTCATAAGAAGTGTGAGAAATCTGGATTTTATCTCACTATTAAAATAAGACAAGCTGCCAGAAAAAAATCTAAACCCTAGATGTGAAGGAGACGACACTCCCACACGAAAGGCTGCAAAATACATGTGAAAAACACTTTGGATAAAGTGTTTAAAGACTCCCTTTTACATATACTTTTGTGCACTTTTTTTTTTATCTGAGTCTTTGTTTGATGCTATGTCATCGTTCTGACAACCCAATAGTCCAAAAAATGCACCACTGGACCAAAAGCCAATGAAACCGACAGCCTGTTATTCTGAAAACAAACATGCATTGTCCCAAATTCCCGTTGTTCTAGAAACACACACTCTCCCTTTAACGCTGTCTCAATGCACGGGCTTAACGGAGCTCAAGTTCCCCGTGTGAAACCAGAGGTCAACATTGATTTATTCATCACGTAACTTAAGTTACAGCACTTCCGGAGTTATTTTAACCCAAACCGCGACCTTTTCCTAAACCTAACTAGGTAGTTTTGTTGCCTAAGCCTAACCAAGTCGATCTTATCCTAAACCTGAGTAGTTTTATTTTGAAAAGACTGGAGCGGGAATTGACATTTGTAGGAAAACGCACATAACATAAATTTTAAAAAAGGGAAATTCATGTTTATGTACACGAATCAAATAGATTAAATTTAGTGACTATTTCACGAACTGCTGCGAGACTGAGTTGTAAAATAAGGATGTAAAACACTACGGAAAACAGCTCTCATTGTGAATGTGAGTGGATGAATGGAGGGCGTGTCAGAGAAACAAATCTCCTTGGATAAATAAAGATTAGTCACTAGATACCACGAACACCAGCAGTAGCACCACCAGCATAACCTCCCAGCCACCTCTGGATGACAATAGCACCGCTGTTAATGTTTTACACCGTTACATCATAAAACTCACAGGAACTGTGTGCACTGTGTGTCTGATCAGTTCCCAGGAAAGGAAACTGATATCAAAACCTTCCACAGGAAACGACAGCAATCACCTATATCACCTAAAGCTTTGCATTTAAACATTAAAATGAACAAACGCTACGAAGGAACTGAAGAAAGTGATGCAGTAAAGTCACAATCACTTCATCGTTTGGCCTCGTGTGAATGTTTTTAAAGTCAGACTCTTACCGTAGTACAGTAAAAATTAAAGTTTTTAATATTGTAGTGTGAAAAGCTGCATTTTTTTCTTTGTATACTCTTAATTTTTTTAATGCAACAATGATTAAAGTCAGTTTAACAAATACAGCATAACAGATTCTCCTGTTAAATGACAGTAAATTATTGGCAGCTGTGGTTCCCAGTAGTTACTGTAATTTACTTTAGTGTGAGGTTTAGTAATATACTGTATTTCTACAGTTATAATCTACATTAATGGTTTCTAACTGACAGAACTCTATTTCCATATTCGTATTAATAAACAGTACAGTAAATTGCAGACATACACTGTAAATAAGAGGATGAGACAAGAGCCAGTTTTATGGAATTGAATATTTATTAAAAAGCAGCATTGTATGACAAATTATGTTTTATTTATTTTTTACTTAAAATTTATTTAGCAAAAAAAGCATCCAAATCTGAACTATATTTTGGAAGAACGGTACATTGCTGTTAGAATTTGTCAGTATTTTTACAGTAATTTACAGTAACAGTCTTAATGCAGCAATTAATGTATTATTGAAGCTATTTACGGCCGATTATTAGCATTAAGAGTCGGCGAAATGACTGTAAACAAACCCCGACACAAACGAGGAGGACTCTAAAACCACTTATTGCTGTTTCAGCAGGTCATCAGCAGGTATATTGTATATTTCGATTAATGTAAAATTGTATGATGCATGAGGTGCTTAAGCAGCAAACAGCTGGTCATTTTAACAATCATAAGTCAGTATACAGTCCAAACATTGGAC
>CAKALG010041332.1:7500-35257 GCA_916700815.1 Helicolenus hilgendorfi | reverse complement strand
CGGCGGTCGGGAAGGCGTTATCAGTGGAAACCGCCGCATGAGCGCAGTGCAGGGCGGCGCTATATTAATGCTCTGAATGTCATATAGAGAAGCTTTAAAATAGTAAGTTCTTACCAAAAACACCAAATGTTAATGCTGGACTGTATTTTGTACATTTGTAGGAACGTGAATTCAACTTTTCGGTGAGACGAACAATTAAAAACATTCTAGAAAAGCTTCAAAAAATGTGTCTTGCTCTTCTTTTCTTTCTGCTCTAAAGACAAAAGTGTTACATCAGAGACATTATCCAGAAGACACTCGCCCAACCTCTCTCTTACTCTCTCTCTTTCAGACAGACACACACACACACACACACACATACACACTCCATCTTCACTGTCCACGGTTATTAAATACAAGGACATAAAATTAATTAACAGCTTAATCACTCACATGCACGCACAAGCATGCACACACACACTCACACACACAGCTCTAAAAGAACAAGGCAGGTACGGCCTTTTAATTTGAGGAATAATTTAATACTGCTTAACCAGGCTTATGGCCGTTCTCTCTCCCTCTGTCCCTCTGTGTGTGTGTGTGTGTGTGTGTGTGTGTGTGTGTGTGTGTGTGTGTGTGTGTGTGTGTGTGTGTGTTTGTGTGTTCTAGCTATTTCATTAATTGGCCGAGATGGAGGGATTGAAATCTGTGGCAGAATCATCTGTTCCTCTGTCTGTTGTGCTTTCTGTTAATGAAGCTACTCTGTGTCTGTCTGTGTCTGCAGGTCATTTGTCATGTCGGACGGCCTGTCCTCCACCATGAGGCATTTGTCCAGGCTGGGAAAAAAAATGATGGGCTCGCTGTCCACACATCACATCCAGACAGTGCATACATGTGTGAAAAAACACACACACACACACACAAGTCTAACCTTTAAATCAGCTTGTACATGAATGGGTCTTTCTACGAACTTGGACGTTTGCTGTCATTTTTATCGAAACAACAAACAGTACACTGTATCACAAAGGAGTCCTATTTTTACAGTATGAAAAACAGCGTTTCTGCAATTATTGAAAGATGCTACAGCAAAACAGTTTCACTTGTGACCATCGGAGACTTGGTGTGTGTCATATCCACATTTGTTTTTCTTCAGTTTTCTTTTGTATCTGTTATGGCTGCACATCAACTCTCAACGCTTCAACTTCAACCCGACCTGAACATTATAACCGTCATAACAGGTAGGATTTAATAATGTGTTTATACTCAGCAAAGTATAGATATTGTATCAGAATTATTTCAAACAATACTGAGCCCTCCTATTATAACAACTAATGTTCCTGATAGGGCTGTCAAAGTTAACACGATGATAACGCGTTAACGCAAATTTGTTTTAACACCACAAATTTATTTAACGCAATCAATCTTTCGGAGGAAGTAGCGGGCTCGAAGATACTGGTAGCATATGAAACTACTTGGTACCATGTCATACTAGCTTGTCATGAAGGAGGTTAAATAACGCTACAAACTTATGATAATTTTGGCGAGAAAAAAAAAGTGCCATTTTCAAAGGGGTCCCTTAAGCTCTGACCTCAAGATATGTGAATGAAAATGGGTTCTATGTGTACCCACAAGTCTCCCCTTTAAAGACATGCCCACTTCATTATAATCACATGCAGTTTGGGGCAAGTCATAGTCAAGTCAGCACACTGACACACTGACAGCTGTTGTTGCCTGTTGGGCTGCAGTTTGCCATGTTATGATTTGAGCATATTTTTTTATGCTGAATGCAGTACCTGTGAGGGTTTCTGGACAATATCTGTCATTGTTTTATGTTGTTAAATGATTTCTAATAATAAATATATACATACATTTGCAAAAATCAAGCATATTTGCCCACTCATGTTGATAAGAGTATTAAATACTAGACAAATCTTTCTTTAAGGTACATTTTGAACAGATGAAAAATCTGTGATTATTCGCGCTTAATCATGGACAATCATGAGATTAATCACAATTAAATATTTTAATCGATTGACAGCCCTAGTCCCTAGTTGTTTCTGTCATACAAATCTTTTGCTTATTATTATTTCATTCATACATATTTCCTCTTCTTAGCCAACATTACTGCTACATGATTTAACATGTTCTTGTGTTTAAATAGTTTAATGTGGTATAATTAATCCCCCCTCATACATTCTTATTTATGGTCTATTGTTTTTGCTGTACCTCATTTCAGTATTCTGCTGCAATGACTTTATTTCCCCACAGGGATCATTAAAGCTCGGTCTTTTCCTAATTTGAAAATAAAGCGTTTGAATAAATCTTGATGTTTTTTCTTCTCATGTAAATACAGTTTCTATCGGAGATACTTGAGTACAGAGTGGTTTTCACTCCAAGTGCTTTTGTTCACTTTCATTCACGCCAGAGTTTGAGAGCCGCAGAGTAAAAGTAAACGTTAAACTCTTGACTTTAGGAAAACCATTGACTCTGAAACTTAAATAAGAGTGAATGTAAGAGGTAAAGAGACCCTTCTGCCAAGTGGTTTGATAAAAGCTCCATGCAGCTGATAGAGGATAAAGAAAGACAAGAACTATAATTTACATGATGGCGTTCAGCTTGTATGAAACACATCTCGTGGAAACTGGCTGGTAATTCACAAACTCACTCATTCACATTTTGCAGACTGTGGATTTTCCACGAGGGGAAGCTCTTCTGTCAGACCAGTTCTACATATGCCAACCTGAACCACATACCAGAGAGTAAATTAGTAATGGCAAATCAAGTAATAGCTGCAGTACTTGTGCCACCTGCAGGCAATGACTAACGCGACCAGTCAGATGGTTTGTTACA
Source organism: Helicolenus hilgendorfi (assembly GCA_916700815.1). Classification (NCBI taxonomy): domain Eukaryota; kingdom Metazoa; phylum Chordata; class Actinopteri; order Perciformes; family Sebastidae; genus Helicolenus; species Helicolenus hilgendorfi. Next base: position 32,428 of record CAKALG010041332.1, on the reverse strand, counting down.
CAGAACCGTCTGAGAAGCCGTCATTGGAAACTATTTGTTCATCCAATCACTATTGGTGATTGGATGAACCATCAGTCAACCAAACTAACAAAAGTGAAACTAACTGGAGGCGAAAACATCGTCCTGAGTGCCATTCTTTGCTCTTCTTTCAATAAAGAAATACTCTCCATACCTGATATAACCGATGTTATTACAGCATCTACGCTAACCTCTGCCGTTGTTGTTTAGAACAAACAGTGGCCTCTCCGGGTCGTCTCACACGCTCCTAAACTACTGCCGTAGCTGCCGGTAGCTCCTCACAGGACACCGATTGGTTCGTGATCTGGCCGGGCAGACTCAAACGCATCACTTGAAGCCTGACGAGATGGATTTTCGTGTGATCCCGCTATTTGCGCGTTAACATCTTATCATCACTATTCAAGGTTAGGCAATGACATCTGCAGTTTTTCTATACAGTGCCCGTAGCAATTAAAAAATAAATGTGTAAGCCACATAATATTGTAGTATTGAATATGCTAAAACCGAATCCGTGTATCCTTGAGTCCAAGTGGACGTTTGTACTAAATTTGAAGAAATTCCCTCAAGACATTCCTGAGATATCGCGTGCAAGAGAATGGGATGTACCTACGCACGGACAGACGTATGCCCGTACGAACAACGCCAAAACATAATGCCCCCGCCATGGCTATCGCTGGTGCGAAGGCACAAATAGTACATAAGTGGGTTCTGTACTGTTGGATTTACATTTGTACCCAAACCTCAACAGCTCTTTTTGATATATTTGAATGAATTTAGTTGGAATCATTTATTTGGACTATGAAGAAGTGATATGGTATCATTATAATACAGGTTCTCTGAAAGTTGCTGAATAATCATTTTGAATTATATACGCATACATTTAAAAAACAGGGACTTTCTCATAGTTTTTTTTGCACATGCAAGGAGCCACTGTTATGCCAGGCTTGTCCATCATAAAAATAGTTCTATATTGTACCAGTAGAGGATTGGTAGTGCAAGACTCCCTATTCAATATTACCATGAATAGAAATTGGCTTTATTGAAGAATGACAGGTCTTAGTTTTCTCATTACAGCTCCCATTACATTACTGAAAAAACATATCCGCTGGCCCTTCACATATTGCTTTATAAAAAATTGTTTGTCTTGTCACCCACTGAGACTTGAATTAAAAATGTCATGGCCTGTTGTTATTAAGCAGTTGTCAAAAACTGTCATCAATAATTCACATCTCCTGCAATAAAATAAATATATAAACAAAACCACAAACCCACAGCAGCAAAATCTCAGCCTTTTAACAAAAAAAATAAACACTTGATTCAAAATGTAATCTTATAAATAACTGAAACGTTTCCTTCATCATTAACACACTGGTATTATGCTTGTTAGTACGCGCCTCTTTGGGGAGGAACTGTTCATATTTTCAGCCATAACAACTTGCAGTTTGATATTGTAAATACTTAATGTTTTCATAATTTATGTAACAGTAAAACACAGAAATGGGCTTTAAGAGGAGACTATTAAAGATGCATTGAACAACATTTTTCTTATCAACATTAAATCAAATGACTCCAGGATATGTGAGAATCTGAGAATCAACACTCCAAGCACCTCTGTGCAGCTTTCAGACCAACGAAAAACATAACTGCACTTTTTTACTGCTTCTAACAGTAAAAAAGCAAAGGAGTTTAGCACAGGAGCTAGTACATGTTGGCTTGTATCTTACCTCCCTAGCATAAAATGACAAATCTAAACATGATTTACGCCCGAGGGTTCATTGAGTCATATAGGGCTGCACATTGAACTGATGCTCTAACCACTGAACCACTTCATTCAAACCGTTTTCGCTCTGAATGTATCACCAGAAAGAGAGGATAGGAACTGCACTACCCGATTTGTTTTTTTGCAAACTAAAAATATCCTCCACTTACTCTGCCTGCTGCAACAACTCTCTGAGGGAAACTACAACAGAGAGTTGGAGAGGTGGAGTGTTTCCGTGTATGAAACAGAGAGCAGCATGTGTATGACTTAGAGAATATGTCTTGTTGTGTTACGTCTTGAGTGCACCTCTACTGAAGATTTAATGAATTTCAGGGTCACTTTTGATGGTTTGTCAGGTCTGATATTGACGATACAACTTTTTAGGACTGAAGATGTCAGTGGACAGTGTTTCTGGCTCTATTATCAGCTTCCTACAACAAATATACATGGATTTATTTGATGCATGGATGGATGGACAGAAGGATGGATACATAAGGCCAATCTTTAGTGATACAACTAAACAACAGCAAAAAATAAACAATACATATGGTGCCCGCAACCCATAAAACACCTCTTGATCCAAATGTCAAGACACATCTAACAACACAATTCATTCACAGGTGTCACAACTCTGAGGGTACAAAAGACTCGCTCAAGTGTTCTGTGGAGCATCTGGTCATCTGATCAGTCAATAAACATGTTTTCTTTTCCCAGACAAAGTACCTATTCACGCTCAAGTCTTCAGCGTTCGCGTAGAGTTCAAATGGTAAAATGGACTTGCATTTATATAGCGCTTTTCTAGTCTTCCGACCACTCAAAGCTCTTAACACTACATGTCAGCATTCACCCATTCACACACACATTCATATACTGATGTCAGAGGCTGCTAAGGTGCCAACCTGCCCATCAAGAGCTAATCTAAATACTCATTCACACACCGAACTTCCAAAGTACAACTTGTAGTTGGGTCGGTTTGAGGTTGGATCATGTTCCACAAATGGAGCGCTCCAGAGACCACTTTCTCTAAAGGGTCTTGCTTGTTTTGGTCTGCACCGAATTATACCAAGGAGGAAAACAAACCAGAGTTTGATTAAGCCGGATTAAACAACACAGGTTATTAAATAGAAACCATTCATGCAGTCGAAAAATCTAGGTAGTAATTTTAACATTTTATGGTCTAACGAAAATCTGATGATGCTGAATACCTTCAAGGCACTTTAGGATGTCTCAGTGCATAAGCACAGTTTGTATAAGCACATCACGACTGCGCTGGTTGGTTTACCCTAATATTCTTACCCTAACCCTGACCAATCTCACTCCTTATTGCCTAAACCTAACCAATCCAACCAACGAAGGCAACGAGTACTAGCCAATCAGAGGCAGAGTAGGGTGGGTCATGCCTTCGCCATATAGCAGGATTCGTAATTAAGTGACTGCCCAGGCAAGCCTAGGTGCGCTGGAATACTAGTCGCAGTTCATCACGGTCACGATGAAAATGACCAAGCCAATCAGATTTCAACAAAATTCAGGATCAGTCGAAATTGGAAGGGAATCTTTCTGGACTTCCTGATGGCCAGTCCGCCCCCGATGACAACCTTGATTGAGTCTTTTCAAACACAGCATGAACATTTTCTGACCAGGCCATTTCATGTCAACAGGAACACTCCACTTCCTTTTAGGTCAATAATTAAATCCTTTGTTTTAATTGTGTTGGGATTGAAGTGGCCAACTTCATCTCTCCAGGTCTGAACTTTGTCATTCGATATAAGACCCTCAAGGGCAGAATAATCTGGTATTTTTTTTAAGATGAAAGGACATTCGGTCAAAGCTGCAGTCAGCTGTGTCAAAGTTAATCAAGAAGGTGATAAGATGGTTCCATAGAGGCCGTCTGCTTTCATAAAAATAATGTCAAACTTTATTATTCAGTCTGACATATGGAGGTCTGGAGGATTCCCAGGTGAGTATTTGAACCGATATTAGTCTTTTACTCAGTATGTCACGTGTGTCCACCTCGTATAGGCTTATTACAGATATGATGATGTTTGATTGACAGCACATTTATTGTGTAGCTGCTCAGGTTGTCTACATTCTGATCAGAAAGACAAAATCATAAGTAGCTCAGGACAATATTGACAAAAACAGGCGTAACTCTGTATAAAGCTAATAAGCTCATATCTCTCTCTCTCTCACACACACACACACACATGCACACACTCTCTAACCTCCCCTATCAAGCCTCTCTCCTCTCTCTCCCTTCCTAATTGACCATGAAAGTACCCCATAAATCGAGTTACTGCATTGTGCCTGTCTAGTCATATAAAAGTGCTTTAATGGTTTTGCTAGGAGCTCTGTTGGGAACATTAGGCAGAACTCTCCACATTCATTAGCCCATTAGCCTGTTTCAATATTGACACTGTCTCATTTGTCCCCTCCCCTGTCTGTCAGGGCCGAGACACTCTGGGACCAGGTCTGAAATCTGCCCTCTAGCTATGCTTTTGGTCCGGATCAATCTGCACCGTTCCACCATTTGCTAACAGGTTCAACAATACCGCTTTGGGAAATGACTTGGTGAGGCACAAAATGCAAACCAGTCATCTTTTATATATGTAGTAACCTAGCTACTTTACACAGTTTCAGTATAATTATACAAACCTAAAGCTTTTAACTGTCTAATGTCCTCTAAATGTCATCAATCCTTCCATTCATCCACAGACAGACAAACAGACAGGATGGATAGATAAAAGTTGCCCGCCTTAGGGACTCGGTATCTTTAGACAAAACAGCTGGACTGAGTCTCATAAAACACAACACTGAGATTGTTCCCCTTTACGTGATTCATAATCCTTGCCTATCACATAATGAATCCTTGTCTCAAATACCAAAACGTCCATTTGGAGAAATACAGATAGAAATCTGGACAAACGAGCAACATCCTTGGCGCAGGTAACATTAAGATAATTACGTTTTGTAACAATAATATACATAATGTTGGTCTTATTGTAGAAAAAAAAAATTATTCAAAGCCACTGTGTTCTATATCGCACAAGAAATCCTGGACTTTCCAAACACGTCATGCTGAACTTTGGGGAAACCGTATAAAATGCCACACAATTTACACGAGAGTATCTATGGTACGCTACAGCCATAAAACTAGGGTTGTGTATTGGCAAGAATCTGGCGATATGATACGTATCATGATACAGGGGTTACAATTCAATACATAGTGATATATTACAATACTTCTCAAATTTTAGAAAAACTTGTCATAGTATGACGAACATAGTACCATATGCATAAAATTGGAGTAAAAAAAGTTATTTTTTTATGCAATCGGAACACTGGTATCTGCATTTGCATTTATCACAATCCCTGTAACATTCAACATTATAGCACTACCTTTTGTGCAATCTGAGCCACGATCTGACACAAATCTTTGCATGTCAACTATTAATGAATTAATCAAGCAGATACAGGACATACTCTTCTTGTGTCTCCTTTTATGTATGCTGTTCAATTGTATACACGGCATATTAATACATATATACTAGACTGTTTGTATATAAATATATGACACAACTACAGGAGAGATCCAAAAGCCAAATCAGGGTTTGAGGGCTTAACACCATATAAAAATAACTGTCAATAGTTTCAGGATTGCTTATTCTCAGGCAAATATCAAAGCTAACATTTTAATGTCATAAAAAAGCTGCTTTACTGAATGACTCAAATGTGCCTCATGAAATATTTTTCGATATGAAATGTCAAAGCTCAGAATAAAGCTGCTGCTGGCTGAATCTGTTCTTTAATGTACATATACATTATGTCTGTGGTAATAATATTTTCAATATCATTATTACAGTACATCAAATAAACACATTTCAAGACATTAACTCAGAGAAAATATAATATAATTTCTGTATCCACCAGCCTTGCTGAGCAACGCTGCACTGAACCCAATGAACTCGCTGAAGTAGAACATTATGTTAATGCTGCGATATGAGACTGCAATTCTGCCAACTAGCCATGCATGTATATGAATGTACGTGCACACACACACACACGCACATACACACAAGCTTCACACTCACACATTATATCTTCCATCCAAATCCACAGGGCGTGGGGGGGTTTCTGGCTTTATTTAGGAGTATGAAAGACATACCGCGGCGTGCTCATGGCAGCTGGTCCAATCATGATAAGTATGCAAATGTACATTTGATTACTTTTATACTTGTGCTTTGTGGAGTGAGGTGAGTTTTACTTCAGTATCAGCTGCTGTCAGCAGGTAGCGGCGCTTTGAATCCTTTGAATCCAGAAAATGCTGATATTACTGCTGCATTTTCTACAGCGTGTGACAATATGACAACCCATCTATAACTCCGTGTGTGTGTGTGTGTGTGTGTGTGTGTGTGAGAGAGGAAGTAAAAGCCTCTTTAAGGTCAGTCAAGCTGTGTTGAGCATGGCCTTTACCATCCCGCCCCCCTGTGGAGGGTCCTGCAGGGCGGTCTGCATTGCGTGACCGAGTTCACGGACATTTTTTTATGTCGTGTTGGTGTCACGGAAAAGAAGTGAAAGCATCAGTCTTTGCCACCTGAGACCAGCAGATGCTGTTACAGGGCAGAACCAGTGTCACACATACCAAAGCCTCACAGTGTAACCCTAATTCTATGACCGCACCACCCTGCTGCTCCCAGAGTTGCTGACTTTGTGGATGCCAGGCTCAGGTACATGAGCTATTTTTGTTACGGTTGCTCCACTTGTGCAGGAGGAACTGCTTAAAAAAACAAACTAAGTTGTAAATTAACCAATGTGAAACACTGGATTTACAGTTATGTTCAAAGAATTCTAAATTTGGGTGCGTTTACTGTAAATGACTAACATCGCATGATCTATTTTCTGTTCTCATGAAAAGCATCAGTACAGCTACTACAATAGAACTACTGTAAATGCTCACGTAAAATCTGGTAATCAAATAATGAATCAAATAATAACCAAAAATTAGGACCAGACCAAGAAAGGTCAGGTTATTTTGTGTTATGTTTTATGTTTTGAGCAAATGTCTTTATGCTAAATGCAGTACCTGTGAAGATTTCTGGACAAAATGTGTCATTGTTTTCTGTTAATTGATTTCCAATAACAAATATATACATACATTTGTATAAAGAAACTATATTTGTCCACTCCCATGTTGATCAGAGTATTAAATACTTGACAAATCTCCCTTTAAGGTACATTCTGAACAAATATAAAATGTGCTATTATTGTGGACAATCATGAGGTTAATCGTGATTAAATATTTGTTGACTGACAGCCCTAAATAAAATATAATTAATCCTTCTTTTCCAGCTGCAGCTCTGACTTCCTGTTTTCACCCCCACACTGGCAGAGAGCTCATTATCTCACCCAGCAGTTACTTGGTGAACTGTCGCTCATCGCCCATTTCTCATTCAGTTAAATGAGGTTATTGTTGGTGACGATCGTTTAGTTTAAATGGCTGCTGCTCTGAACAACAAGCTTGATTTTTATCACCCACACATCAGTCTGAACGCAAACAGACACCACAAGCTGTTAAATGATGTTCTGCATGATGATGGTGTTTATATATGATGTCAGCGCCGTGGTGCTCTCTCTGTGTGTGTATGCGTGTGTGTCAGTGTGTGTGTATGGACAGACTGCGTACTACAGCACACATGCTGACTTTTACCCCCTCATGTATTCCTGGTATATTGCTGACAGCCTGCAGTCTGAAGAATACATTCATTTAATGATTGTGTGTGTGTGTGTCTGTGTGTGTGTCTGTGTGTGTGTGTCAGCAGTTGGCTAGTGTGCAAACAACAGCCTCCCCACTGCTCACTGGAGTCAGTGGATCCATGCGTGGAGGTCACAGCACAAAAAAATCGGACAGACTCTCATGATCGTATATTTTATCGAGAACAGATGGAGTAGATTAAATTGAACAAACGCAGCAGATAGATGGATCAGAATAATAATAACACATCTGTTTACCTTTAACCACAGACTTGACCCAACTGATTTGACCGTTATCAGGCCATTAAATAAGGGTCATCGGTTGCTATAAGCACCATAGATGTGGGTCACGAGGGGCCTACTACGCCTACTACGTTGTAAAAGTGAAACTTAAAAGCAACATAAAACTGAATGAAATTTCATGTTTTGAACACAAACAAAAAGGCTTCTTTAGGTTTAGGCAACAAAAACACTTCATTAAATTAAGGGAAACATATTTTGGCTTAAAATAACTACGTTTCAAAAGTGAAAGTGAAAGAGAAACCCTGGTCTCCTGGGTGAAAACCCTGTGTTTTGTGTCCCGTCCATCCAGCACAGTCTCATGGCAATTTGTGAACTAGTAATGAAATTTAATCTATTAGATCTGTGTACATAGTCACGATGTAGTTTTTTTACTACAGTGCCTAGACGTTGCTGTCGTGTTCTTTTATACCTTGTTTTGGTGATTTACCATGTGAATAGATGATAAAACCTGTATACGATGCTTGCAGGTTGATTACCTGTCTCATGCACTACTGTCAGGATATAGTGACCGTTTTATAAAAACAACTTTTTTTAAAATCAGATTCACTCCAATTTCTACCCACTGCTGCTTTAAGTCCAGGTTCAGAGAGACTGTAAAAACGTGTCAACGGGTTTAGCTAAAAATGGCTTTACAGTGGGGGAATATTAGGTTGTTAAACTAAAACAATTCTAAAAATAAAGCAGAATAAGTCAGATATATAAAGGTATTGGAGCAGTTCACTCTGTACTGTCAGTTACCAAAACATAAAAAGCAAAAGTGCTATAAAAAGACATCATCAATGTTAATCTTTGTAGACGATCCTGATTGTCTGTGATCGTGAAGAAAAAAAGATACATCCCAAACTCTGAATAACCCAGAAACACAGATCGAGGTAAATAAATAAAATACAGAGGGGTGGGATGAATAAAGAGAAAGAAGATATCTCCTGTTCATTTCGGTAAAACGTTTCAATTCAGTCCTTCAGAAGTGTTGCAGACAACATGTGTGTGTGTGTGTGCGTTTGTGTGTGCGTGTGTTTTTGTGTGTAATCTAATCAGGATATGGAGATTACCATTAAATCGTCCGGCAGGGATTACACTCCCTTTCACCGAGCTGATTCAAAGGCCGCACTTATAAACGGGGGTTAACAGCTTGTTATAAGACGCTGGATTGTGTGTGTGTGTGTGTGTGTGTGTGTGTCCCATGTGCCAAGCTAATCTTCATCGCTCAGAGCGATGAGAGGGCCAAAGAAAAGCAGCCGGCACGGTGAACAACACTAGACAAAGACGTGACTAGAGATGGGAGGAGACAGGGCAGAACAAAAGACACACACACACACACACACACACACACACACACACACACACACACACACACACACACACACACACACACACACACACACACACACACACACACACACACACACACACGCAAACACTCAGAAAATGATAGAGTTAGACGCACTCACCCAGCAATAACAGTGCAGAAGTAGAGGATCGTCACCTTTCCCCCCGTGCAAGGTCACATCACTGTGTTACTGTGTGTGTGTCAGTGCTCTGTGTTATGTGTACGTCTCTGTCAGAACATATAACATCATGACTTAAAGCTCACACTATAGAAAAGATCTCTGATGTTGTAAAGAAACAGATTCTCCACAGCATGAAGCCCTGATAAGGGACAGTTCAGGATGATGTCCAAGAGAAACACTCTTCAGACCTTTGGTCCTAATCAAGCTACATATGATTCGAGTTTCTAAAAAAAATACAAATACGAAGACAGGTAGACGTCTTAAGGCCCAGACACACCAACCCGACATCAAAGAACTAGTGGCGACGAATGCCGCCTGTTGAGACGCCTCAAGTCGCCTTTGTCTTGGCTAAAAAGTTGCACTGGAACAAACTGCAAAGAATACAGCCGACGGCCAACTACCACGTACGTTCTGCGCCTGTGTGAGATTAAATAACTCTCCCTGCTAGCAGGTAGTGGTAGTCTGTATTCGTCATTCAAAAAGGGAAACCGGAAGACCGAGGAAGTTGGATGTATTGTTATGATGAGTACATGAAACAGAGCAGCGTTTGCCAACAATTTTCACACCACTCTCACACCACCATTCCAGATGGAAACAATTAAAATGATCCATGTATTGGAATGATCAGCTGAGATGAAGATGAAACATGAGAAGAGCCTTCTGTGTGTGCCCTCTTGACTTTACTCGTTGGCTGGCTTTCCTCTCTTCTGTTTCTCTTCTCGTGCACTGATTTGTTTTAGCTCAACAGCCAATCAGAGTGACTTCTCTCACCGACGGGCTCGATTAAAGCTGAAGGCGGAGGACAGATTAGAGCTGACGGTGCAGGATACACCGACAAAACTAGGCCGACAGACGCTCACCAACGGCCCCAAACTGTCCCACGGCCGACTGTTGGCTTGGTGTGTCAGAGCCTTTAGCAACAGTTCAATTGGCTTAGTATTTTAGCATGTCTATTGCACCAGTCCGTGCACCATCTCATCTTCTCAGCCTTTGATTTGAGCATAGAGCTGTACTCTCATCTTTGTGGGAGTTGCACTCCAACACTGTACTTCGTTTGTTGTTAAAATAAACAAGCCTGACTGTCAACACTTTCAAATGTAAGCTACAGCATGGCATTCCCTGTGATGAAACAATGACATGCAATACAGCCAGCGTTCATCTTGATGTTTCTTCAGGCTATTTCCTATAGTGGACTTCCATCCAGTAGCAGCATGTAGGGAGACGGCCGCCACTCTCCATGTGTGCTACAGAATCAGTTGAGCCGGCAGAGTTTCACTTTGGGGGCATTACGTGATCATGCATTATCGGCTTCAACCACAAGTGATTTCCCCGTGTACATACATTTTTTATTCAGAGAAAATAACATTATTTTTCCCGTTATGATATCAATAGGCAGACCAATGCAGCATCAACCTCAGGTATCTTGCCGGAAAGCAGATGGTCTGCGAGGCAAAGTATCAAAGGAGTAAAGAAAAAAAAAAAAAAAATTCAGTTAACGTTAGTCTAACGTAGTTTTAAAATGTTTTTCATATGTTTTCATCTACAAAAAGACCAAAACTCAACATTGTAAGCGGACTACTTGATTACTCTAAGTAAATTATTTAAACAGCATTTGTATAGGAATGATTCTATCCCAAGCTTTTTGATCCATAGAAGAGTTGATCACTGTAACCGTGATCACTATTAGCGGTTTCCACTGTATAAGATTCCTAACTATGTTTTCATTAGTGTATAATCATCTGAAACCAAGAATGAGCCCTTCATCTCTACATCAAGAGCAGGGCCTCTTCATAGAGTCCGCCATGTTTCTACAGTAGCCCAGAACAAACAAACCAAACACTGCAGAATCTAGAGACCTGAAGGCCACTGTAGTTCTCCGACACACTTGAAAAGGGGGAAGTGAGCGGAGGGGTATTCAGTTGGTTGCAATCTGCAACCTCACCACTAGATGCCACTAAATCCTACACACTGCTCCTTTAAAATTGTGATTGGCACTATTGATCACCATGAGCCCATCAAAAACAGGGACCGCAGTCAGAGCAACCGGAGATGGTTTTCGAATTACAGGAGGGTCTCAGTATGTCAGCATGCACTACAGTGCATCAGATGGCACAAAAGGCACGTTGTGGCGTTAACTCTAATGAAGTGCAGCTGATTATAATAAAGAAAATGAAATTCTAAATGGTTGGTCCTGTACTGCGCTCACTTTAGTCGTGGGTTCTTTGAGTCATTATGGTTCTGTGCAGAACCCCAGCCAAATAACCAATTGAAACCCCTATTCATTTTCCGGCACGCACAGAGGGCCCCAAAAAGTATTTTTCGCTGTGATTGCTTGCTGAAGCTTGCTGAAGCTTTTCCTGCACTTCAAAAAAAGCAGAGCTAACAACAAGAGTGTGCAGAGGAGCTGCTGATGTGTATCAGAGGCAGAGAGTCAACAACACACTGACCGGCCGATGATGCTGTTTACAGACCAAAGAGAAGCAGAGAGAGGAGCTTTAAATCAACACTTGAGCCAAGTAGAAACGTCTCGGTTTACAGCTCAACTGGAACTCAGAGTGAATGAATTTTAAATACTGTTCTGCATCTCTCCATGAGCCACCGAGTGTCACAGAGACATTTCTGGAGGCGGAACAAAACCTAGAAGCCAAAACACTCACTTATTCCTATGTGAGTTTGTGCAAAGTTGACCGTTTTATGCCAAACTGTCACTTATTTTCACTCAGCAAACCACATCTGTGCACACATCTGTCAGTACAGGGCTTCATTACACATCATCACCTGGCAGACACATGCTGCTGCTTGATGCTTAACAGAGGAAAACAGACTTTCCACTCACTTTTCACACAGTTGCATGTAAAAATGCACAATATTGTTGATAATAAAAGATAAAAACATAAAAACATTTCCATATAATAATTCTTTCTGTTGATGCTCTGCTGGTAAAGACAGTTGTGTGTGTGTTTATAAATACTGACATTACTGTCCAAAATCACTGCAATAGATCGGAAAATGAAATTCTCTTTTCAGTCTTTTCCCTTTAAGGTGAGAAACACACACACACACACACACAGACACAGACACACACAGACACACACACTGCTTGAGATGTAACACTGATCATAAATAAATGCATAACAAGTGAAGTCATCACTTATACACACGCACAGTCCCAACACTGCCTTTGTTTCACATACACACAAAGAGTCACGCATGCTCACACTACACAATGACCTCATCCCTCACATCATCCCTCCTCCACACCATCACACACACACACACACCCACACACACACACACACGCATATACAGAAAGGGTCAATCCATTAAGACACAACAGCAGCTGATCCCTTCCTTTATGTTCCACTCCTCCACTGTCTGTAATGGACTAAATGTAAATTTAACAAAGAGAGATAAATCATATCAGGATTATCAATTGAGTCATTCTATTCTGCGCAGGAATCATCAATACAATGTAACACTGTTTCAGTTCACAGACTTGAGCTCCGAACCGTCTTAATCACACTGAATAATTTAAGATATACTGTACATCAACTAAGAACCTCGCCAGAACACACAAATTAATTTGATGTCAATCGTGTTTTGCAACAATACCTACCATTACAAGACATATATTGGTATGGCATAAGCTTTAGTTTTCTGCCCTGACCTCTTAAAATAGTCTTCAGGGGGAAGCTGAATGTGTTTCATGGTAAATGCTGACTGTTTTTAACTCCTTTGGGCCTTTCTCAGTAATAGTTTGTTTTCGTGAGTGCATTTTTTTTGTCTTTGATGGGACTTAACCAGTTGAATAAAGGCTAAAGTGAGAGGGCAAAAACATGCTATATTCTGCTATATACAGTATAGGTTTGAGCATACACACACATACTGTATATATGAGAGTGTCACACATGCAAGCTTAAGTGTTGAGTCCACAAAGAGAGAAAATGTGTCAAAGTCAACACAATAACAACGTGTTAATGCAAATTTGCTTTAATGCCACTAATTTCTTTAACGCATTAACTCAATTGATCCTTCGGAGGTTGTAGCGGGCTCGGTGGTAAAGACAGAGTGAACATCCTGGTATCATATGAAATTAGAAAAGCTATGGAATCTATTGGTACCAACCATGTCATACTAGTTTTGCGAGGAAAAACTGTCATAGCCATTGTCAAAGGGGTCCCTTGACCTCAAGATATATGAATGAAAATAGGTTCTAAGGGTACCCACGAGTCTCCCCTTTACAGACATGCCGACTTTATGATAATCACATGCAGTTTGGGGCAAGTCATAGTCAAGTCAGCACACTGACACACTGACAGCTGTTGTTGCCTGTTGGGCTTCAGTTTGCCATGTTATGATTTGAGCATATTTTTTTTATGCTAAATGCAGTACCTGTGAGGGTTTCTGGACAATACTTGTCATTGTTTTGTGTTGTTAATTGATTTCCAATCATAAATATATACATACATTTGCATAAAGCAAGCACGGTTACACGGTGGTCGGGCACACACCAATTACACTAAGTACCCACCGCCCCCACCGTCGTTTTGCTTTTTTTTTTTTTTACAGAAATAAAACCCATTTAGTTCAATTAAATGGAACAGCTTCACTGCTCTTTATTCTTCAAGTCGCTAAACTCCACTGGAGGGACTCACAGTATTCTTCAAAATTAGATTTCTGGATTTTCAGCATTGTGACAGCGGCGGTGGTGGAGGAGAGGACTGTCTCGCAATTCACTCCAAAATCTCCCATAGGTGTTCAATTGCTTTGAGATCTGGTAACTGTGAAGGCCTTGGCATATATGATCCACGTCTTTTTCACACTTATCAAGCCATTCAGTGAACCGCTGTGCCCTGTATGGAATCATGTCTTCAAGTTTTTCCTTTCATTTATTACCCGTTTGTATATTGTTAAATTAACAATCTAACAGTACAGTATACTGTATGTCTACGAAGGTTCACCTTATATATGAAGAAATAACCTTCAGTACACTCGGAGGCTACATGCATGAAAATAGAGTCCATGTAGAGCCCTCAAAAGGATAGATGCATAAGATTGTGTGTGTGAGTGTGTGTGTGCATGACTCCAGGGAGGCTTCTACGGTCATCACACCTTTTTTTTTTTTACACCAGGGTCTCTCTCTCTCTTGCTCCCTCTCTCTTCTTTATCTCCAGAGGTCTTTGTATTTTGAGGAAGCCACTGATCTCATTGGCCTTGCTGGAAAGCAAAGCGGGTGGACACATGACTCATACATGCACGCATGTGTGTGTCTGTGTGTCTGTGTGTGTGTGTGTATATGTGTGTGTGTGTGTGTGTGTGTGTGTGTGTGTGTGTGTGTGTGTGTGTGGTTGTGTGGCTAGACCAGCCCTCTTTGCATTGGAAAGTTGTCTTGGGGGTAAAAGAGAAACACCCTCTCTTTCTCCACTTTGCTGTGTCCTGCAGTTCATCCTTAAATAATTCAAATGTCTCCTCTCTTCCCCCGACACCCACACACGCACAAACACACACACACACACACACACCCACACCCACACCCACACACACACATATACAAACACACACACACACACACACACACACACACACACACACAGACACGCACTGTCTACAATTGGCATCAAAGTGAAGTTTGCTTTTCATCCAGCTGGAAACTGAGGCCATGTCTGCACCAATGTGCATAAATCTTAAAATGCATCTTTTTGTCTTCGCTCTGGGCTCGCTGTTCAGACTCTCCATGGACACACTGGTCTCATGCTGTAACATGGACTGGGACACACAACAACAAATTTAACAAACTGATTCAAAATAGTGCTGCAATTATTATTTATCATTTTAATTATCGATTACTTACTCTATTCATCAATTCATTGTTTTGTCTGTAAAATTGGAAAAAAATCAAATTATTAATTTCCAGGGTCCAAGGTGGCCTCTTCAAATGTGTAATCCAACCAACAATCCACAATTCAAAGATATGAAATATTATTATGCATGTGATTATCATAAAGTGGGCATGTCTGTAAAGGGGAGACTCGTGGGTATCCATAGAACCCATTTTCATTCACATATCTTGAGGTCAGAGGTCAAGGGACTCCTTTGAAAATGGCCATGCCAGTTTTTCCTCACCAAGATTTAGCTTAAGTTTGGAGCGTTATTTAACCTCCTTCCCGACAAGCTAGTATGACATGGTTGGTACCAATGGATTCCTTAGTTTTTTTCTAGTTTCATATAGCAAGAGAAAGAAAAGGCAGAAAGAAATTAGTGCTGTTAAAACAAATTTGTGTTAACGCACTGTGTTAACTTTGACAGCCCTAGTTTAAAGACATACTCCTTGGATGTTTTGATCATACTGAGCGAATGGGTCAACATGCAATGTAACTGCTGTCAATCCTGCCGACATCCACAAAGGAGCAGGATACAAACTGTTCAGAGACACTGTTCAAGCCTGCAGGGGGGTAGGGAGTAGTAGTATTACAGTAACAAAAAAAAAAAGACTAACATCCACTAAAATCTGGCTTTTGTCTTCAGTAGGAAAGGTTACAATTGTAACATTTATTCCCAGGACAAATAACTCTGCAGTATTCACGGGTATTTATCGTATTGTATTTTAACGTTAATCTTTGCCCCTTTTCAGGTGTGATGCTATGTGAAGCCCATTGAAGTGAATATATAACATCAACAGAGATTTGGACAATTCTTATAGTATATTAATGTACAAAACATACAATTGATAGTTACCAGACAACAGTCATTTTATCTCACTTATCATGGTAAAGCACACTGCACTTACACTCGACATAAACTGAATAAAACTCATCAAAACCGTCTTTGTTTGTCTTTCCACTGTTCCAACAATCACCGTCTCTAGTTTGAGATTTTGAAAGAGAGACTAAATAGTAGTAGTCAGGGGTGTGGAGTATTTTATACTCAAAAGATGTACTTTCAGTAGAGTATGATGTCCAATCCATTGTCATTACTTTTGCCATTACTTTTAACACCTCTAACTCTCTGTGCAAATGCTGCAATTCCTGCAATCTATATGCCAATTCATCTGGTCACACAATCAAGATAACTTCTTCTTTTGATATAAAAATCAATGATATAATTTCTATTTTTATGTTTCTCCACCTACAACATATAAAAAAAAGTGAGTTGCTCCAGGGCCTCAATGCAGCAGCCCAGCCTTGGTTAACAGCCAGCATTTATGACTCCCAGTCTAATCGCTACTTTTTATTTGTGCAATCATCCAGCAATAAAAACGTCAGAAAGATACAGTACGTTAATAACAACACATGTGCCGTATGATCAGCTACACTGCCACACAAAATAAGAGACAGAGGCAGCAGGATGGAGTTTTAAGCTGCTAAAACCAAATGGAGGTTTGGCCAGGTTGTGTCGAAATATCCATCTATTAACAGATCAGGTTGTTCTCCTACACCGTTCATAGCTATACCTACAAAAAGTAATGCACTGTAAATTGTATATATCCCACAAAATCAATTCGTAAGTAATCCACGTAATCGTGAAACATGAAGTATAAAAGGCAATAAACCCAGCGTAGGGAGGAGGTCGGGTGGATGGGTGGGTCAAAAAACACCGGACTTTCGCCCACGGAGACCGACGTCCGTGTCCCGTGTGAAACCAGAATTCAACGTTCATATATTTGTCACATAACATCCATACTTAATTTTAATTTTGAAAAGACTGTCTCATGTGTTGGTGGCATTGGTAGGGTCACTGGCGGCATTCGTAGATAACTTTTTGTAAGATATCATACGAACGGTTGTATGAGAATACGTTGAACATATGAGGGTTTTCATGCACAAGGGTGTTTTTTGCCAACTAAAACAGGACAGAAAAGAAGATATTTAACCATTCCTCTCTCAGTTTCTGTGTGCAATTACAAAATGACAGCCCTGTTTGACACGTAAACAACATTTTCAAATTTACTCGCATTATTGTGGACACACCTAATCTAATCGTCTCTTTCTCACATACACGCCGTCTTCCGTCTACGCTTTGTCTCTGTTCATCATGTCTGTGTACATGTACATATGGACCGGCAGCACATTTCTCCACACACACACACATACACACTGCAGCACTTGTCTATTCCCTCAGGTATTGCTGGCAACATTGTGGATTAAAATAGCTGACGACCCACATATCCCAGTATAGCGGGCATGGCACTGCTGGGCCAGACACCACAACCATTTGTCCACATACAGCAGCACACAGCTGGCCTTATTTAGATATATTTGCATAACATGCAATTATGGCAAATATTGAAAAATGGTGACCTGATGAGCCACAACTCAAATATGAATTATGAATAGTATTATTACTGTCTGAATCAATATTAGGTGGTATTTGGATATTACGGAATAGTGGCCTTGAAGGCAACATTTCGGAGTGATAGTAATTGGATTGGAGTCGTTCTTTTTAGTAACACGCCACTAAGTAGAAATGAATGATCCAATCAGGGATATTTTAGTTCCAAACCTACTGTAGGTCTTGTCCAAAACACTGAGTCAGATCATTAAAAGCTGCAGCAGGAAACACATTAGAGGAAATGACATAATGTGGATTCAGTAAGTGACTCAGACGTTTAACATTTCTGGCCCTGCAGCTGTTTTCATTTTCCGTTTGATATCCAGTGATCAGATCAGGTGGATTGAGCCAATGAGAGCTGGAGGAAACATAAAAGCAAAATGTGACTCCGGCAGGAGCCAATGAAGCTTAACAGGCAGCTATAAAACATTAAAGAATTTTGAACTCACATACGCAAAGTGTGCGGTTAAACTATGAGGAGACCTAATTTGAAGGGAAGACAGGTGGAGGGAGAACAAGCTGGTGTTCAACATTTCAAACACATGCTATTGCAAGGACATCAAAGACAGGCGAAGCAGGCACGCGAAAGGAGTTGAGACATCCCATTGTACAAACTTTAGTGTACTTTTGTTCTGGGTTTTATTGTTTATTTGACTCTAAATGGGACCATCATTTACTAAATGAACATCATGCTGTATTGAAGAAGACTTGAAACTAGCTATTGAGACCATAAACTCATGTTTACAATATTTACTGAGGTAATAAATCAAGTGAGAAGTAGGCTCATTTTCTCATAGACTTCTATACAGTCAGACTTCTTTTTGCAACCAGAGGAGTCGCCCCCTGCTGGCTGTTAGAAAGAATGCAAGTTTAAGGCACTTCCGCATTGGCTTCACTTCTGAGAAATGGAGGTTGCCGCGTTGTGTGACACCATTGGTAGGACTGTGTATGCATCCTAGCAGTGGTTTGGTCAAGACCACCTAAACCAAGACCAAAGTATATCGAGGCCAAGACAGAACCAAGACTTAAGGGTTTTAGAACAGTCTCAAGACCGAGACTGATCTCGAGTACTACAACACTGCATCCTTTTGCACAGAAAAAACAGCTCCATGGCGCTATTAGAGGTCCAAAAATGCGTTAAGGAAAATCCTAATGCTACAGTACGCACTGATACTTTAAACAATAGTGTGCTTCCAACTTTCTGGCAACAGTTTGCAGAAGACCGTTTTATTACATGTCAACAAATGTAGTTTGGGTAAATCTGTTGACTCTGTTCTCTGCCGTTGTATTTCTACCTCTCTCTCTCTCTCTCTGAGACAAAGAACGGCGTCGGCAGACTCGCAAAGAAAAACAGGACAAATTCCCAAGGTCATCCTCCTCCACTGCATATGACCCATTTACTGTGTCCCACTCTGCACACGCACACACACACACACACCAACCATGCATGCATAAAGGCGCACTTGAACGCTGGCACGCTCCATCCTCACTGCAACTCTCTCTCTTGTTCGGTCTCAACACACACGCGCACACACACACACACACACACACACACACACACACACGCACACACACACACACACACACACACACACACACACACACACACACAGTATATTATGCTCAAATGCCCTGAAACAATGTGACATCCCTGATGGAACTCTTATACAGGAGCTGGTTTCATACAGACACACTTTGACCGACTGAGAAGGGCTTGGCGAGTTCAACATCACTGCATGTTGACATTTAGAGGTCTCACTGTGATGACATGATAGCACTGTGTCAACAATTTACACCCTAAATGAATAATTCCATGAAAGTTGTACTCAAAACAACACATGACAAACAAAGACTTTTTGTTTTACTAATATTAAAAGTTGTGTGTGATGTAAAACTTGCAGTGACGGTGAACCAATCATGCAAACATTTGTCCAATCGTGATTGCCATTTCTGCGGTGGCAAGTTGCAGTGACTCTGAATCTGTGGTTGCCCATAGTAACTTACATAAATGGTTGGCAGTTTCATTTTAACGCCACTAATTTCTTTAACATGGGCTCAGTTTTAAAGCTAGAGTGAACATACTGGTATCATATGAAACTAGAAAACCTGAGGAATCCATTGGTAACAACCATGTCATTCTGGCTTGTCGTGAAGGAAGCTAAATGAACCGTTGTCACAAACATACTGTAACTTTATAAGTGTAGTAATTTTTGTTCATGTGATAAATATGTTGGAGCCAATGGACTTTTAAATTATGAATTTAGTTGTCTGTGCTTCTCCTCTTCCCAGCAACACCGAAAGGCAGAAAATAATTCACCATTTAAAAAAAAAAAAAAAGAGAGACAAACAGCAAGCATACTGTGTTCTTGTCTCCCCATGCTGAAAATGTTGTGTGCTCCATTTAAAAGGCAGGTTCTAGCTGCTCGGCTCTGTTCACTCCGGCGTTGTGCCTTTGGAAACAATTTCAGAAGGCACAAGTTTGGCACAATTACAATGTCAGTTACAAGGACGTTTTTCTGGGAACATTGAGGGATTAGGGAAGCAGTAGCATTGTTTCTTTCTTGTCTCATCGCTCAACTACACAACACAGTTACCGAATCACGAACGCAGCCGTGTTTTCATCTTTTAGTCAGGTGTCAGGAGGTGACATTGGTCGTTATTCAGATAGTCTGGGTGGTGAATTCATTAGGATAAAATATGTCTGACTTACTTTAGAGTATCCTAAGAGCAAAACTAAGCAAGCTCTAATTAATTTTACGCACAAGTCTACTAGAGCTTTGTGAAACCAGCGACATATGTCTGTGTGTGTGTGTGTGTGTGTGTGTGTGTGTGTGTGTATCCTGGATGGTGTACTGCCAACTGTAGGCCTTGCCAAGCTAGCACGCACACACACACACACACACACACACATACGCTCACTTCCTCTGCCACTGTCAACATCCTTTGCACACTATGAATGATGTCATTACCAACACACACACACACACACACACACACACACACACACACACACACACACACACACACACACACACACACACACACACACACACACACACACACAGTACATGTGAGTGCCCTGGTGGCTGTTGGTTCAGCACAGGAGCGAAGAACTAAAGAGACAGGAAGAGGGTGTGTGTTTCCGACCAGATGTGCCGATATTAAACGAATAAAAAGTCTGCAAATTAAAATATGAATCAGTGTGTTTATTAGCTCGAGCTGCGGGAATGGTCTTGAGAGATCATAACATGATGAAAAGAGCCACAGTAACTCTTCTGGTACATCATGACATTTCAGTGCTGCTGGTATTTGTTATTTTCATGAATTATTTTGTCTCCTCCAGGCAAACACGTCCCGATTTTGTCAGCCTCTCTTTTATTTATTCTTTAAATTTTAGGGAATTCTGACAACTTTCTAGACTGGCAATAATTAAAGAGAAGAAGAAGAAGAAAGTAAGAGAAAGCAGGTTCTATAATGTCATTGTTTTTTGGGGGGAAAATATGTTTCCATCTGCTTTTATTGCATCTTCTCTGTGCTGACACATCAGCTTTTCCACCTCAGACCAGAGCAAAAACTTTTTTGCTATATTTAGGCATCGCTTTTTTCAAATTCCTATCCTTTCCATTGAGTTTTTGGGATGTGCAAATTCAAAATGCGCATAAACAAAGGGAGGCTAGGGGGAGAAGAGGGGGCAGAGAGGGAGGGGAAAAGAAAGACAGAGAAAGCGTGTGAGTAGAGAATGGGAGGGTTGGATGGATGCCAGGTCACAAGGCTTTATCCCTGAGCCAATCGGTCTGCAAACACTGGCTCAGCAGGATGTAGAGACACAAACGCACACGACACAACACAACACACCTGTGTGTGTGTGTGTGTGTGTGTGTGTGTGTGTGTGTGTGTGTGTGTGTGTGTGTGTGTGTGTGTGTGTGTGTCAACATAGCTCAGCCTGTGATCACCAGGATGATTTCTCTTGATAAAAAAAAAAGAATACAATCAAACACTGTTCTGTTTCGAAATAACTTCCCAAATACAAGTGTGTTTGACCAGAAAGTCCAGTCTCAGAACAGAAAATACAGGAGTTATGAATAAAATAAAGACCCACTGAAGATAAAGCCTCATAACGCCTGGAGATTTTCATTCACTCAAAATTACTTTACTGAACCAGTAAAGTATTTTCAAAGGAGTCCCTTGACCTCGAATCTCCAGATATGTGAATGAAAATGGGCTCTATGGGTACCCACGAGTCTCCCCTTTACAGACATGCCCACTTTATGATAATCACATGCAGTTTGGAGCAAGTCATAGTCAAGTCAGCACACTGACACACTGACAGCTGTTGTTGCCTGCTGGGCTGCAGTTTCCCATGTTACGATTTGAGCATATTTTTCATGCTAAATGCAGTACCTGTGAGGGTTTCTGGACAATATTTGTCATTGTTTTATGGTGTTAATTGATTTCCAATAATAGATATAAAAATGTGCATAAAACAAGCATATTTTTCCACTACCATGTTGTTAAGAGTATTAAATCCTTGACAAATCTCCATTTAAGGTACATTCTGAACAGATAAAATATGTGCGATTAATTGCGATGGACATTCAATGTGATTAATCACGATTAATTAAATTGATTGACAGCCTTAATAAATACAGAAAAAAAATGACACAATAGCTGATATCCGCAGTGTGCTTGAAGCATGGACAGATGAATGGGTAAATCTCCTTGTAAACTGTAGTAATCGGGCTCCATGGTGAATAGTGCTGGAGAGTTGCCCTCCATAAAAAAAAAAAAAAAACCCTCATCTTGAAAGATCAGGGCTATGGCTTTCACAGTATAAGCTCTCTCCATCACGAGTGCAGTTCATTTGTTCTGCTTTCCCGCCGCGGCAGTCTGACTGCTCACTTTCTTATCTAATCTCTGCCACCGTAGACGGAGTGCCTTATTCACTTACTGAATTATGGGTTCTCGGGCGAGTCTGTGTGTGTGTGTGTTTTACTCGAGTGATTTCAAATTATGAGGAGAAGACAATAACTGTGTGTGTTTGGAAGAACGATAAAAAAGAAAATGAATGAATACAGTGATTAGAGCGCCTCATATTGGCACCGGCTTCCACACTGTAAGAAGTAAAAGAGGCATGTTTGTGACTAAAGGCTCCTGTTTTAACAGATCGGACTTCTTTTACAGCTTTGAATGTTTCTCTCTGGTTTGTGGTTGTCACTGGACTATAATATATACATATAAGTATGTATGGAAATTGCAATTGTATGTATGTATCTCCAAATTATGACCATTAAAGTGCTAAAATAGTGCATAATTATGTGCTTAGAAATCATATTTTAGGACTTCCATCTATTTTCTATCAAGCATGTCCTGTTCAGAGTCACAGTGGGCTGTAGTCAGTCCCAGCATGCAGTGGGCAAGAGGCAGGTCACACTGGACAAGTCGCCCAGTCAATTACAGGGCTGACACATAAAGATAGACTAGAGTTTCTGCTAATCAACTCGAGCCTGGCGAGTTCAGTTCAAAATGAAACTGCAAGCAGCTGAGAGGTACAAACCATGGCTGTATCTGAAACCGCATACTATACTGGTAGTACGTAGTGATTTGGCCAAAATGTAGTATGCAGTATGCAAACAGAAACAAAATCTAGTATGCCAAAAAAATACCCGGATGTCATACTGATTCTGAAAAAAAATCCCCAGTATGCATCGGACCAGTCTACCTCGCCTACTGTATCCCACAATGCAAATCGCTGGAACAGTACAGGCTACAGTTACAACAACAGCAGCAGCAAAAAAGGGCCCTTTTTTTTTTTACATTTTTCGTAGCTATTTCATCACTAAATTCACTTCTGACATTTTTTTACATTTGCTCCAACGTTTTGGGAGTTTAGAAGCTCCACAAACTGCCGTGACAGCTAGCTAGTGCCTCCTAGTTGCAATTCCAAATTGTAATTACAGGTAATTTCTGACAGCTATGTCTCCCATTTGCCAAAAAAAGATGAGAAAAGTGTCAACAAACCAGTGAAAACATAGCTGCACAACCATCATTGCTGGAACTTACATGGAAATAAAATCTGATATTATTAACAATAATACAATTGATTCAGTTATGGAGTAATACATTGACCTATTGGTGATACTAGATAAAACGTCAGATGATCACCAAAGTCATTAGGATAAATCCTTAAAAAAAAGAATATGGAGGTCTGTATCAAATTTCATTAGAGATGCACCGATACCGATATCGGATCAGATATCCGGCCGATACCGACTAAAATAGCTGGATCGGGTATCGTGACGATGGGGCAGCTATTCAATTCAATTCTACAATATACATTATTTACTGGAATTTTTAAGTTTTCACCAATTTCTTACTGCATACAAAAATTTACACTTGAATTGTATTTCCTCTTAATTTTAAAGATTTTTTCACAAAGTTGCTGGTGTTTTTACAATTCAGTAAGATTGTATCCATGTATTTGTTTGTTGTATTTTTTTTTTACAAAGTTAGGAAAGCAATGCTTAAGTCAAGCTTGATCCCAGTCACTTCAGTCAGCAAGGACAAAAAGATGACATGATGTGAGAAAAGCAGCAAATCCATTGCATTAAAGAGCTGGGACCAGAATTATTAATTTAATAAAGTTGTTTTCATTCATTTAATTTTTTTTAAAACTGGCTTATTAATTGGTGTATTGTTCCAGCACTAGAAATATGATGTAATACTGCCATACAATAATCAAAATAAAAGTAAAACTTCCAGTTGATGCAATCAGGATGAATATGATGAATTTAGTTTTAAGTTATATTTTAAAAAGGGTATATTTTCTGACATTTGGATTACATAATCAGCTGCTACATTCCTTCACCTCTTCCCCTCTCTCTCTCTTTGTCTTTGCCTGTGTCGCTCTCTCACTTTTCTGTCATCTCTTTCCTTCGTTTCTCTCCATTCCTTTGTTTCATTCCCTCGTCCTCCTGTTTTTTTCGTCTGCTATGACTATGAGGAAGCAGCTGTGCACCACAGACAATTACATAACTCTTGTGTGTGCGTGTCTGTGCTAACGCAGGTCGGATGGCGAAGAGGGACAAGATGGAGTGAAAAAGGGTCTTCTCTCTTCCTGGCTAACTTTCACCTGCATTCATGCATCTTACCTCATGTATTGTGTCTACTGTTTTTTTTTTTCTTTCTCCCTCATTCTTTCCTCTACTTATCCACTCACCGCCCTCCCCATCCCCTCCATCCTTCCCTTCGTCCCTACATACAG
>CAKALG010041332.1:0-2500 GCA_916700815.1 Helicolenus hilgendorfi | reverse complement strand
ACTCTATAATGGGTGGAGGTCGGGGACAATGATGCGTCGCAAAACACAGGGTTTCACCCAACACCAAGTTTTTCTTAACAGTGTTTTTTTATTGCCTAAACCTAAAGAAGTTGTAGTTTTATTGCTACTTTTGTTTGTGTTCAAAATGTGACGTTTCATTCAGTTTTACACGTTAGAACGTTTTGCTTTTAAGTTTCACTTTTACAACATATTAGTAGGCCCCTAATGACCCACACCTATGGTGCTTATAGTGACTGATAATGCCTATTTAATGGCCTGATAAAAGTCAAATCCAGTGATATTTGATACACAGAAAATCATCATAATTTCCCTTTAATCTATTTGAATACAAGTAACTATTTTACTCGTCAGATGAATGTTATAAGACAGTCTGTGGGCTCTCCTGCACAGTCTAGTGTATGTTCGATGGTGGGTGATAATGTATAATTCAGCAGGATTATCTGCAAACAAACCATGGCAGATGTGGATATATTATTTAAGAACAAGTCACTAGCTATTAAGCATGTGTCCGTCTTCCATGGCCTCTGTGTGTGTGTGTGTGTGTGTGTGTGTGTGTGTGGGTGTATGTGAGAGAGAGAGAGAGAGAGAGAGAGAGAGAGAGAGAGAGAGAGAGAGAGAGAGAGAGAGAGAGAATCTAAACATATCAGGCTGACAGACTGGTCTATTGATCAGACCAGTCACACTAAAAACTGCATTGTCCATCATCAGCTCATACTGAAAAACAAAAATTACTCCACTTTTACCTTCAATCCGATCTCACTCACAGTCTCAACTGTCAATTAGCATTGAGTCTATATCTCCATTCAATACGAACAAGACAAAATAAAAAATAAAACATGATGGAAAGTTAAAATAAAGCCACTGTTTTTAAAACTCTACAACCACCGTGAACTTTTAATATTTACGTTAAGGTAAAATATGCACCAAACAAGTAGCTTAAAAAGGGGTAAAACAGCTGAATTTGATCCTCATCTGATCAACGTGGAGCCCTTAATGTGTCTCTCTCTCTGTCTGTCTTGTGAAGCTTTAAAGGGAAGCTACAAAAAAAACAGCATTTCCAGAGTTTTATGCAACACTATTTCATGTGACCAATAATATGCACTCTACAAACCACCTTGAACTTTTAATATTCACGTTAAGGTAAAATATGCACCAAACAAGTAGCTTAAAGGGGTAAAACAGCTGAATTTAATGTTCATCTCTCATCATCAACGTGGAGCCCTTAATGTGTCTCTCTCTCTGTCTGTCTGCCTTTAAGAAAACAGCATTTCCAGAGTTGTATGCAACAGTATTTCATATGACCAATATGCATGGGATAAGCAAGGTGAAACAGCTGAATTTGATCCTTATAAGTGAAACCGAAAATCTCCAAAACGTCACAGCTTGAGGCAAAGCTATAAAGGAAAATCAGCATTTGCAGCTTGACCACCTGCGTTTTAGTGGGTTTATCCTCTTCTTCTTTTTTTTACCCGAGCAGCATTTAAAAGCCTTTTTATTAGGTTTTAGTCCAAATCTATCTCCATCATCATGTACAGCATCATGCTCCTGCTTCTACATGAATGATTAAGGGGTTTAATTAACCATTTAAGTATGTTACATTTGCAAGGTACCATTGGGTTACAGTAAGGGGCGTGTGCGTAAAGATGTGAAGATGGTTGGAACGCTTTTACGCATTTTAAAAATGTTTATCCATTAGTGCCTTTAGTAGGTAAAAGCTCTGTCTGTATCCTCTCTCTCTCTCTCTCTCCTCCTCCTCCTCATCCTCCACTCCCTCTGTGCGTGTGTGTGTGTGTGTGTTTCCTCCTGTCAGCGGACCTCATCGTGCTCCATGTGAGCGTAAAAAACTAACGCAACTACACGCTGCTGCTGCTGGAGACGCTCTAGTGATGCAAAACACTAAAAACACACACAGACAGTAAAAATCACCAAGCAGCGCACACATGGCATCATGGCATTTCATCCCACCAGTTTCTTCTAACCCCCCTTTCACCTACCCCCCCCACCAGTTTCCCGGAAAAGAAGAGGAGAAAACGCATTATCTCTGACCTGCTGCCAGTTCTCCTCCAGGGAAGGCATCGCAGAGAAATACCCAGTGTCATGAACGAGTTGGAGTTCCTGGAAAATACTGTAATTCGCCAACACATCCATGCTTGATGCAAAAAAAACAACAACAAGGAAAAAAGTCAGTAAAAAGAAGTCCGGGAATCCAAATTAAAAAACGCACTTCTTTTCCTTCTTCTTCTCAGACTTGTCAGGTTGGAAAAACAAAAACCCCCAGATGAGCGCACCTGAGCACACTTTAATTAAAAAAAAAAGAAAAAATATCAAAAAGAAAGAGTTTGATTATTATATTTTATCTTTGTCAATAATGCAATCCCCTCTCTCCTCTCTCTGTGCTCGCTCCGTCACGCCTCTCCTCTCCTCTCCTCAGTCCGGGGCTCCGGTGGGGTGCCAGATCTATTTCCGCATTGCCAGATTG
>CAKALG010041327.1:2036-13418 GCA_916700815.1 Helicolenus hilgendorfi | reverse complement strand
TGTAGGTGAAGTAGCACCCGGATGTACCTTTCTGTAGATGTACCTTTCTGTAGGTGGAGTAGCACCAGGATGTACCTTTCTGTAGGTGAAGTAGCACCCGGATGTACCTTTCTGTAGATGTACCTTTCTGTAGGTGGAGTAGCACCAGGATGTACCTTTCTGTAGGTGAAGTAGCACCAGGATGTACCTTTCTGTAGGTGAAGTAGCACCGGGATGTACCTTTCTGTAGGTGAAGTAGCACCAGGATGTACCTTTCTGTAGGTGAAGTAGCACCAGGATGTACCTTTCTGTAGGTGAAGTAGCACCGGGATGTACCTTTCTGTAGGTGAAGTAGCACCCGGATGTACCTTTCTGTAGATGTACCTTTCTGTAGGTGAAGTAGCACCAGGATGTACCTTTCTGTAGACCTATGTAAGTGTTTAAGCCCTATATGTGACGAACACCACAGAGGACGAGGGCGGTAACACCGGGAGCATCAAGTATCTCATGTAACTCTGGCAGGAAGCTGCAGAGTGACCGTGCCATGCTGCAGTCACGACTGTGTGCTTGATAGGGGATTATGGGGGAAATAACATATCAGCCTTTGACAGGTTATTTGTGTGTGTTGTCTGGGTCTGTGTGGTGCAGAGATATAAGCTGCTGTACTCAGAGTGCCTCAACGATTGCTTTCATGCCGGTGGCCTGTCGGGGAAGAGCTGAGGGAATTGATTAACAGCTCTCACCTATGACCGATTGTGTTATCACACACACACTCGCACACACATATCTATATTTGCATAGTTTGTTTAGTTTCTAATGTAGTGAAAGATTATCCCCAGAGTTTAGAATGGATTGTTATGATGAAGAATCAGACGGACTGAAACCCCGGGAGATTAAGGCTGACATTCAGAGTAAACCGTTCTTAGTTAATAGTGTTTCTTACATCCCTGCTAAATGCATTAATGATGGATTGTGATACATTCAAAGAGGAAGCTGAGCTGCTACTTTTTATTCTCAAAACACTGAACCTTTTAAACAAAACTTATTATTTTACCAGCTCAAATTGACGAGACCAAGACCGATCTATGAAACGCAGTATTTTGTTTTTCCCAATTTGTCCGAGAACGTTGTGGGCCAGAGAGTGACCTAACATTTAGCCAGATGGACGGTGGCACATTGAGGGTTTTGTGTATCTGCTGAGCGATTATAATCAAGATCTGTTAATGCATGAGAGATGGCTCCCTTCCTCATCCTGCATCCTCATTACCGATTCAAGTCACAGCCAAACACTTGCCGTGCCATGATGGAGGCATCCAGAATATTATTTTCCTCACATATGGTGCAGATTGGTTCAATATAAATGAGTTTTTATGTGGCACCCAAATAACTTTGGTGAAATTTGACAAGAACATATTTGTTGGATTAAACTTCTTTTTGATCCAAGAAACTTAAACCTGCATTGATTCATGTTTTTGGCCCACATGGGGGAAGCTAAGCTGTAAACATAAGATCTAAGCATCATGGCTGTATAAAGTTGATATGGCGAACGTGTTAACAAACAGATGCCTCTTTACACAAATAAATATTCACACATTTTGAATCAGTTCAAAATGTCCCTTAAAGGGAGAATTTGTCAAGTATTTAATACTAAAATATGCTGCATTATGCAAATGTATGTATATGTTGATTATTGGAAATCAATAACCAACACAGATCAATAAATTGTCAGCATTTCAGCATCAAACAATCTGCTCCAATCAGAACATGTCAAACTGCAGCCCAACAGCAACAACAGCTGTCAGTGTGTCAGTGTGCTGACTTGACTATGACTTGCCCCAAACTGCATGTGATGATCATAAAGTGGGCATGTCTGTAAAGGGGAGACTCGTGGGTACCCAGAGAACCCATTTACATTCTCTGATCTGGAGGTCAGAGGTCAAGGGACCCCTTTGAACATGGACATGACAGTTTTCCTCGCCAAAATTTAGCTTGGAGTGTTTGGAGCGTTATTTCGCCTTCACCGCGACAAGCTATGTTATGGTGGGTACCAATGGGTTTCTTAGGTTTTCTAGTTTCAGATGATACCAGTATCTTCGCATAGCTTTAGGGGGACAAAGTGAGAATGGGCAAGACACGGAAATGATTTGAGAGGCGCTAGATTATTTACACGATAATGTCATATGTGTATTATTAACATCATATCAATAATTGATATTTCATATATCACAGAATTTGTCTATGCGGTATATCATATGGAATATTTATTGAAATGTTATGGGCTGATTGCTGCAATACAGACTGAATGTTCACGGCAAATTTCATGATAATTCAGTCACACATAAAGTCACAAACGAGGGAACAGAGGTGATCACAAAACCACACTGGCAGTTACTGGTAGTTAATTATCATTTGATGTGTTAAGGGGTACATTATGTCATAAAACATGAGATTGCATGTCATAGAGACCAAGAGATCATCAAGATTACCATCATCAGCCGTGCTACATGTATCTTTTCTTTTCACTGTTTATTTGATTGATATTCTTTCGTAGAAGTGCTTAATGTCGGACGGAGGATTTGGAATCTATTTAGTATCTGTCTTAACATTGTGCTGCATATTTTAACGCTCATTCTCTGTTAATGTGCAGAAGAGGTCTGATTCCCCAGTGGTTGAGTCATGTTTGTGAGTATTTTACAAGTCATGTCATGCATTTTGTAGTGGATGGTCCAGGATTTGTAGTGTCATCTCATCCTTTCAGGTTTCAACTAGGGCACAGCTTTGGTATATTTATGCTGCAGGAAAGGTTTAGTAAGGACAGTTTGTTCATTTTCACTTTACTATAGCATCGTTTATTTCAGTGGACGCGTTCCGTCTGTTTGGTGACTAAAATTCACAAGTGTGCTATATACAGTAAGTTACATAACTGTGGTCATCAGAGCGACAATCCTTGAGTTCATGCAAAGTGATTCCACACATCTGTTGAAAAGGGGTTTAACAAAATATAAATGCTTTTGTCAGCGATGAACGGAATATTCTTTGGTTCCATAGAAATGGCTCTGAGATTGTGTCGTTGATCGACAAGAAAGTGGAGGTGGTCAAGAGTAGTGCGCTGCCCGCCGCAAAGCTCGACAGCTCCTTTGTTCGTTCACTTTAGAGTTGAGCTGTTCCGTGAGCGCTCAGCGAAAGACACTAAGACTCCACCGTCCCCGAGAAGAGGACGCCTGAGGAGCAAAGACTGTGAGGGAGAGAAAGAACAGCGACAGATCAAGAGACCTGGAGAGACGGGGACAGTAAAGGAGTGTGAGACGTGGAGGCTGGATCAGAGAAACTGAATGAAGAAGTCGGTTTATGACTAAGGGGAACATCTAGCACATGATGATAGTTATCCACTCTCCTTTAACATGTGGGAAGAAGACTTCAGATTCTGGGTTTTCAGTGTATGACGTTGTACATTGCTCACATTTCTGTTTCTCATACGTATGGGAATCATTATGAGTCATAGGGTTGTGTCTGTAGCGCCTCAGATAACAGTCACGACTCCAAATTATTAACAATTCCTCATTTAATTATTAAGGTGAAATTTAGGTCATGCTGTTTGGACCTTTAAATCACACACAGAAATATTGCTGTATTATAAAAAAACATATTCTTATGGTAAGAAAACCATAATGTTTGATTCCACTGGCTTTTTATCCAGATATGGTTCATAGATAAGAGTTTTCTGTGTTATTATTTTTATAAATACTCAAGTGTCCAGACTACTAATTAGATATTAATGACTCAATAACGTGACTGTCTCTTGACTAAATAGTTCAACTCCTATGGGGTGGGAGAAAAATCTATACAACATGGTATCAACACACGGACGTCAAGTCTGGATCTTTTATTATATAAACTATTAACCTCTTAACAACCCCGCTGCTATTCTGTATTTCAGAGGCTGTAGCGGCTCAGTCTTAACGCTTGAGTGAAGATACTAGTATCATATGAAACTAGAAAACCGAAGGAATCTCGGTACCAACCACGTCACGTTAGCTTGTCGGGAAGAAGGCTAAATAACACGCCAAATTCACGCTAAATTTTGGTCGAGGATAAACTAGCATGATCATTTTGAAAGGGGTCCATTGACCTCTGACCTCAAGGTATGTGAATGAAAGCTCTGAGATGGGCCGAGTGAACACTGTATCTTATTAGATAAAAGAGATGTTGACAAACTGCATAATTTGCAGTTGAAAAAAGAATTCCCAATATATCGCAATATATATTATCGCAATACGTAGCGTATCGCAAAATGTTCAAAATCGCAAATGGTATCGTGATAATATCATATCTTGGGGCCTCTGTTGATTCCCATCCCTAACAGCTCCTGATGCCGTTGTCCTTGGCAGCGGTCCGGGTTCGATGCCGACCTGAGGCCCTTTCCTGTCATTCTCCAGCTGCTCTAATAAAGGCAATAAAAGCCCATAAAATATAATCTTAAATAAACAACTTAGCGATTAGGGGAAAGTCCCTGATAATCACTTTCATGTAGAGTATTAGCCGTTTGAGTTTGTGGTTGCCTTCGGACCAGATTGAATTCTAAAGGACAAGCCTCATATGCGGGACAATCACCCACATCCCCAGAGACTAAGGGGACAATCACCCACATACCCAGAGACTAAAGGGACAATCACCCTCATACCCAGAGACTAAAGGGACAATCACCCTCATACCCAGAGACTAAAGGGACAATCACCCACATACCCAGAGGCTAAAGGGACAATCACCCACATACCCAGAGGTTAAAGGGACAATCACCCACATCCCCAGAGGTTAAAGGGACAATCACCCTCATACCCAGAGACTAAAGGGACAATCACCCTCATACCCAGAGACTAAAGGGACAATCACCCACATACCCAGAGGTTAAAGGGACAAAAGCATCTGGTTAGTATTTTGTTTCTGCTATGAGAGCAGAAAACTAAAGTTCAGCATCGAAGACCCACATCTTGCCAAGATGCCAGCCTGTTCATAATGGGGTGGGGGAAACAAACATGTCGGCCTATAGTTGAAATAATCAGAAAAACATTTAGCATTTTGTTAAAAGCTAAATCAATTTGAGCATGGACACGCAGGTTTATGTAATACTGTAACGCAAAATGCATCATAAGAAAAAGCAACGCTGAGCGACCTGTGTCTCCTCAATGTGAAGCCATCGATTTGTGTTTGAGTTTCCTTTATATAAAAAGGACCTGGGCAGTGAAGTAGTTAGTATATTTTATTGAAGACATGGTCGTTTTACTACAGTTGGAGTGACATGCAGTCTCAGTTTCAAGTATGATCTGTAATGAAGTGATTCATATTGAAACTGTGTGTCAGTTTTCCTGAATCAGTGCTAACCCTCATCAATGACTGCTGTCACTGTTGAATCATACATGAACGTATGACGCAGTAGACTGTAAAACCCCGACATCGTTGGAGCAACAATGTTCCCTTTTCTGGAGATCAGCAGGGAAAAACTGAAAATATGTTTTTAGATTTCACAACTCTGGAAAGTTGGCAGCAATAGTTTCCCCCTCTGACTCAATGATTGTGAGGCAAATCGTTAATCAACACATCGCTACAGGTGACAAGCAACAACCCAAGGTGTGCTTCCTGCTTTGCAACACAATCCTGTATTTTTGCTGGAACCCTCTGGCAGAACAGTCGTCCCATTTCAGAGAAGAGAGCCTGTAAGTCAAAGTGAAACAGTGCCATCATCGATTGTGAACACAGACTTTGAGATAGTAAAGTAGAGTTTCAGGCAGCTCTCAGACAGCGTTCGTAGCTATACCTATGAAAAGTAATGCACCGTAATTCATATCTATCCCATAAAATCAATATGTATGTAATCCACGTAAATGTGAATGAGGAAGTATGAAGAGCGTCAAACGGCGTCTAGGGACGAGGTCTGGGTGGACGGGTGTGTCCAAAGACACCAGACTTTCTCCATGGAGACCGGTGTTCGTGTCCCGTATGAAACCAGAAGTCAACATTGATTTATTCGTCATGTAACTTCCATACTTAAGCTATGTCACGTCCAGAGTTATTTTAACCCAAACTACAATCTTTTCCTTCAACTAACCAGATTGTTTTCCCGTGGAGACGGAAGTAACAAGCGGAAATTGACACATGTTGCAGGACAGTCGTAGAAAAATGCACAAGAAATGAGGAATAACTTTTCGTTAAGATATCATCATATGAGAATACGTTTAGAAAGAAAGAAGGAGGAAAGGCCAGTTTTATGTCAAGTTTACAAAGATATAAACTAAAATCCAGAAATACATTTACATTGAATTGGTTGTATTTGTATCATTTACAGTCTATAAATAATCTCTGCTATGCCTTTAAGTGTGAGCCACTACAATGAGAAAATCATCTGCTCAGTGAATGATAAGTACAGACATCCAGGCGAATCATTGTGGCTCGGTCGGTGAAGATGAGCACCGTGATGGATATATGGATCCGACATGAGCCCTTTGTCACATGTTACTCCCCCCTGTCTCCCTCACGCTGTCCAATGAAGTATAAAATAACCCCTTCAGTCAGTTCACCCACGTGGAACGCTTTATTTTAGTATGTACTCTATATTTGGTGTCCAGGTTCTGAGGTGTATATCAGGACCTTTTATGTCTGCGCTATGCAATTTATTGGATATACAGTAACAGGTATATGTGATTTTATTTTTTTTTACCATGCTTTCATTACCTTTTTTCACCATTTCTTACACACAAACACAGCAGAGCAGAGTGGCCCTGAGGCGGCAGCTGGCCTCATCACCATTACTGTCATATGCAATCCCCTGCACACCTTATCCAACACTCAACATCTCTATGTGCACAGAACAACAGGGTCTATAAATCAGCACTCTCCGGCTCCACTTGTAGCTTTCCTCATTGGAGGATTTCACTCCTCTGCGCCGGGTGTGTGGCGAGGTGAAGGAACGACTTTGAGGAAAGTGTGAAGGGCGGAGGCAGAAATAGAATCCACTAAAGTGAAGGAGAAACCTTCATCAAGCCCACGGGCGATGTGAGAGTGAGGAGAGAGCACTTGACTACTGGTGCGAGACGCCTTTCACCTTGATGAGCACTTCCACCTGGCCTGGGACTACTACTACTACTACTACAGGCACACACACTCTAATACACACTCTTACATACACATAAACACACTTACATACACATGAACACTTAGCTCACAGTATTTTTTGCATTCTTATATTTCTTTTTACTAATTATTACTAATACTTCTTCTACATACAAATCGATGGTTTGCCAAGCCCCTCCCCCAAACTGTGCTTGTCCAATCATAGCTTAGCAACCGTAACTAGACACGGCAGATCTGTCAGACTTTCGGTTTCTGAGTCTGTAGTAGAAGTGATAGCTTTTGGAGTTTGGATCTCGGTGTGTGTTTGTTTAGTCGCTTCAAAAACCAACAATACGAGGAATTAAAATGACCGTATTGTGTTGGGTTAAAAGGAGTTTAAAGGAGTTTAAAGGTTAAGGCTTGTTCACAATAGCATGACCGCTGTGTGTAGAGTTTCCCCACTGTGTGAAAGCCGGTACTTGATGCTACTATATCAGTATTTAGGGTAACATTAGCAGCTTCGTCCTGCTCCTATTGAATTTGGGTATGTTTTCACTCCGGCAGGCCGAGCCAAACTTGTTATCCGAGAGATCAATCAATCGGTCTTCATCCTAAAGGTCTTATCTCTTGTAATGATAAAAGTGAAACACAAAATGCAAAACGATAGTATAACCTCGGTAGGGATGCTGGTTTTGAATTTTTTTCCTGACCGATAGCGGACACTCATTAACCTAATTATCAACCGACAAGATTAGTGCGTTGCATGCAACAGCTGCAACAATAAGCCAATGCACAAACAGGTTCAATCCATAATGTATCGCCAGCTGCAGTGTATGTGCAAAACAGGCAACTGAGTAATGCTGCGTGCATTGTCGTGGACACTCTCCCAGTAGTCTCCACCACATAAATGAGTTTAGCTGCGACGTTGTCAGCTGTGTGTCTGCCCGGCGTAACGTTAGGGAGTGTCCGACAGATCGTGTATGTGATGACGATGAATATGAATTTATCAGTAACGTTATAGATAAACGTAGCAGTGTGTGTACACTTTATTTGTCGGTCAATAAATGCTACAACTCCTCAAGACCCAAGCCAAGCTCCCATGTATCGCTCGCCAGCCACCTGCTGATTGAAGTGAAGGCGGTTAGCCCCGAAGCTAGCAACTCCATCCAGCTCAGGCTCATTTAAGGTGGGCTGTTAAGGTGGACCAGCTAATCTCCTTTAAGTGTAAAGCTGCTCCTCTGAGTTTTGCTCAAACTTAACTGTTTAACTGATGGCGTTAATCAATCAGAGTTATGTCTTGTTTGTCCATGTGTGTAGGATTATTCT
Organism: Helicolenus hilgendorfi; assembly: GCA_916700815.1. Taxonomy (NCBI): domain Eukaryota; kingdom Metazoa; phylum Chordata; class Actinopteri; order Perciformes; family Sebastidae; genus Helicolenus; species Helicolenus hilgendorfi. Next base: position 5,009 of record CAKALG010041327.1, on the reverse strand, counting down.
ACAACGAAATAGCAATTTGGTTGTACATATTTCCTCATCATACTTATAATACAAATAATAACTGGTTCTACACTGCAGTACAAGAACAATGCAGTTTCTTTATTTTCATGTCTTCAACTCGGTTCATCAACTGGTGAGGATGCTGACTTTTTGCCTCGCACATGCAGCGTTACACTCAGCCTTTTAGCACAATATCATGTATTGTATGTAGTATGTGTGTTAAGCAGTGGTTAGCACTGTCGCCTCACAGCAAGAGAGTTCTAGGTTTGAACCTGCTGACTGGCACACATGGTTAACTTTTCCTGCTTGGGCCGGAGTCGATAACGTTACTCGCTCTCCTGTCGCCGCCGCTCTCTCGCTCTTGCTTCACCACTCACTTCCAACACACGCTCTACGCACTGTCTCCAAATGACCTACGCTTCTCTTACAACAACTGGCTCTAGAGAAGGACATTTGCATTTTCAAGTCGGCCACCGTAGCTCTGCAACACACTTATCACACGGAAGAGGCTTCAGTTCAATCTGCAACCTCACCGCTAGGTGGCGCTAGATCCTACACACTGCACCTTTAAGAGATTGTCCTTGCAAAACAAGTCAGCCGGAGATGGCGTTTACAACAACGTTAGCTTAATTAGTTATCAGCTGATCAAATCTGGTTCCTAGAAAGCAGTCAACTGTTTTGTCTACCTTTGTCTGAAATCATAGACAAATTACAAAAGCATTACGAGTGGTAAATCTGTCACCGTTTACACTGTAAACCAATGTGCAATGAGAGAAAGGAGTGGAAAGCTTGACAGGCATGGCAATAATAACTAAGGGGGGCGGTTTGTGGTTAATTCTCCTCTTGCATGTACATTAGTACAGCACGAAGCCTCCGGTACACGCCGCAGTAAAAAAGTACAAGAATCGTATGCTTATAGTTGTCCAGTTTAGGATTTGCGTGTTAATCTGAGGATAGCTCACCAAGGGATTAACAGCGTGACGCTGAACGGCCACTGAGCTCCCACAAACTGTGAAATTTGGACTCAGTGTAATGTTACGCCGTTAGTCAGTAAACTATCTGCAGTAAGCAGAGTTCAGGATTAAGAGTAATCTGGCTGTGTGCTGCTCCGTGAATACAATACGTGACTTTCACATCTTCCAGTCAAAGTCGTCGTTTTCTCTCTGTTTTTCAACGGTTCTGTGCTCTCTCCATTTCTCCCCTTTTATTTCCCACTGTCGTCACTAAAATGTTTAAAAGTTCACTGTCGCTATCACCATGGCAACTGTCATTTCTGTGATGCTGAGACTTGCAGCTGCCTCCTATTCAGGCATCATTGTTGATTGACTGTGTGTGTGTGTGTGTGTGTGTGTGTGTATAGAGAGGTTGTGTGCATCTCTCTCTTTGCATTTCAAATCAATGCTTCTCTCATGTTTACATCTTCCCTCTGTGCTGCAGTCTGCAGAGTACACTGTGACGTTTTCTGCTTTCTACTAAACTATCATGGACTGCAGGACTGCGTCACACGTTCACTATCAGACAGTATACAGGCAATATCCCTGAACAAACTGTCTCTTTGCATAACTGGTACTTTCTATATACTGTGCAATGCCTGTTCACCATTGCAAAGGATTATGTTGAGCAATGGGGAGACGACCAAGGGGATAAGATTTCTTTCAGACATTTAATGGACAGCAGAAGCAGGTTAATCTTATCTGCCATAACTGCTCTATGATATTTCCTCAGTCTAGAAATGCCTCTAACACGACACTGACTCTGTCTTTCACCTCCATCCAAAAACATGCAGCATACTCCAAGTTAAAATTCCTGATGAAGACAGCCTCCTTTGGTGTGCAAGAGCAGACCCTATACTGTTTCTATTTATACAGCCACCACGGACCAGTCAGAGTTTAAATATAGATGCTGAGTCTGAATTCTCTTCTTCATCTGAAATGCATGAATAATTGAGAGGCAGAGGAGATGAGGTGGGATTCATTCAGGAGATGGATGGTCCAGGCATAGATTCATACCTACATTTACTGAATGGGGTTGTGGTGCACTTTGTGCATGCAAGCGCCGCATGAGTTAGAGGAAAGTTTGGACGAAGGCCCCGAAATGGCTTGTGTCTGACTTTTCTATGACCTCAAAGTACACAGTGTTTCAGGGGGAAAAATCAGGAAATAAGAAAATAAATAAGAGCTAATAACATATAGAGGCTTGCAGATATAATTGAATCTGAATACTCCTACCTTTACATCCAATGTTATGAAAAGTAAGTAATCAAAAGAATATAGCAAATATGTGGAATATATAATTTATATATACTCAGAAGTGAAGCAGAGTCAAAGAGCCTGTAATGTGAATTTAATATAGTTCAGTGGCTTTCAGACGGTCTTTTGCAAAACATGTACAGATTATTTAAGCACAAGACTCTTATTATTGTTTTTGTAAATCTTGTTGTGATTGTTTTAACTACTTGCTGCTCTCGTTCTGTTGTTTTATTACCTCATACCGTTTGTCTGGTACTGTCTGTTGATTGTGTGCCTGCCTGCATTTTCTTTTATGTAATGCTTGTTGCTATATGTAATGCTCGTCATGTATGCCAGTGTTGTCTTTTTAACTTTAGATATTTCTTTTTACCCCCTTCCCTCAAGAGGTTTTGCCTTTTGCTAGGCCTCCATTGTAAATAAGAATTTGTTCTTTATTGACTTGCCTGGTTAAACATTTTGGCAGGATGGGGGAGGTGAAGACAAACGAGGCTCTGCTGTTCAAAGTTACAAGCAGAAGTGATGTCGGGTGGGGAGACTACAGCTGAGCCACTGCAAACGTGTGTGTGTGTGTGTGTGTGTGTGTGTGTGTGTGTGTGTGTGTGTGTGTGTGTGCGTGTTTCAAGCTCTCATGCTGGGGGGAAATGTGGAAGACAGTCTCCTCCCGTCTCCATGGAAACCCCATCTCTTCCACAGGCAGAGAGGCAGAGCTCTTCTACATTCACAA
>CAKALG010041322.1:9184-19581 GCA_916700815.1 Helicolenus hilgendorfi | reverse complement strand
ACACCGAGGAGAAACAAAACCGGGACCAAGAAAGGAGGCTCCACGTCGAGGAGCGGCTGCTTCGGACACAAGATGGACAGGATAGGAACCATCAGTGGCATGGGATGCTAAGGGCTGGAGCAGTGATTCTGTGATGGTGAGTTTTCATCAGAGTCACACTTACATTCACTGTAACCTGACAAAATAGAAACAGAACCAGGAGTATATATATATGGTAGATAAACTATCAAGAGAGCAGGGTCCTGTTTGATGGAAGAATGATTAATATGAGGACAGAAAGGAGGAAAGCATTCTTATTGGTTTTCTCTTTTTGTCAATGGTCTCTAAAGACTCCATTTAGATGACAGATGGGAGGCTTTCTGTTTCATCTACAGTCCTTAATGGGGCTTGTGTATGGCTGCTGGGAGGGACAGAGGGAAGGAAGGAAGGAAGGGAGGGAGGAAGGAAGGAAGGGAGAAAGCAAGCAAGAAAGACAAAACAAACAACGAAAAGATGTTCAAGTGGTCGTCTCAGCTCAGTGTGTGTGTTGCATCCACAGTTTAGAATGAACATCAAGTGTGAGTGGCAGCAATATAGAGCACACAGCAAGTGGAGTGATGGCCATGCATTGGGTGTATTCTGTCAGGTGATGAATTCACAATCTGGGCCAAAGGTCAGCACAACACAATCTGTAACTGTATGTCATTAACCACAGCTGCCAAATTTGGTACTTGAGATTATTAAGAGCACAAGATCACTTCTCAAACTTGTGATGTCATCAACCTTTGACCTGTAGTTTAGTCAGCAGAGCTCCCTCCTCGGATGGGAACCCCCTTAAGACCCTTAAGGAAAGCCCACTTAAAACTGATGTAAACTGATGTATGGAAAACAATCCAGTTGTTGTTTAGGAAGTCCTCTCTTGTATTCAAGCACATCATCATCATGAATGATCCCATCTGCTTCCATCTAGAAAACAAGTAGCATATATCACCTTTAAGTCAAATAGAGAATGACAGGGAGAGATGGAGGAGGGAAGAGGGGATGTAGTCGGGCTAACGCACACATTATAAACACACGGCACCCTGCGGTGACCAGGATCCTTCTGGGAAACCCTGTTCTCTTTGCCCAAGTGATTTTAACAAAAACAACAAGGGGGCCGTGGTGGTGAATGAAGTAATGAGGAAGCGAGGTGACGCACAATTAGTCCTGAGGCTTGAGGCCTTTTTTTGTGGTCGTGGCAAACTGATGGGGGGGGAGAGTGTGATTTTGTGACTAACGTGAGTGAATGTGTGTTTTTCATCACCGGTCTTTCCTCCTGTTTATTGTAAATGTGGAAGTCTGTTTGATGTGTGTTCATTGAGGTGACATCGTTAAGCGAGAGGGCAACACTTTAAGATTCACAGAACGATGAGAGGCTATACGCTGATGAATACACGGTTTATACAAACTCCTAAATTACTGAATAAATGAACCTTAAGTTGTTTCAGAATGCTCTGTCTAACCTCACTTCTCCTGTTTCCTTTCTTCCTCTAGATCTCTGGACGATGGGTTTGATAACAAAGATTCAGTTTGTTCTCACCTGAGGGAGAAAAGAAAAAAGAAAAACTCACCAAGTGACAGATTTTCGGTACGAAAGTCAACCCGACCAGCATAAACAAAGACTGAGATGACAATGCTACAAAACCCTCATATAAATATATATATATAATAAATATGCAGGTATATATATACATATGTGTATACCGTACAAAAATGGTCAACAGACGCATACTACAAGAAGGCGGACAACGGTGTAAAAACTACAAACCGCAAAGCTGTATATTGTTGCTGCTGCTGCTGCTGTACATTCATGTACTTCATCTTCCCCCTGCATAAATGTATTTATGTTTAAAAAACTATTTATATGTTTATAAAAAGAGATATTTATAAATATGAGTTTTATTTATGTAACATTTTGAAAATGGATGCAAACTGCAGGTCAATTCTGTTTGTAACTTTTTTCCTTTTGTCTCAAATAGTTGTAAATGTTTTCAAAGATGATAAAAAGAACATTCCATGTGCACTTACATGTATCCTCTCGGGGTTTTATGTTGCAACCACGTCGGTGAATTTGAGTTACTGAATATGTTCTATGTAGCTTCCAGGTAGAAAACAAAGTGGTATCTTGGTGATGACAACTTGTCAGGAGCTAAGAAACAAGCTGCCTTGGCCGACCACCGTTCATTTCTACGCACATACGACTTTGAAAAGGTTTCGCTAACAGAACTTTCTACATAAGTAGATGTGCAGTTGTATAAATGGCATCATACCCTTATTAGGTTCCACTTTTACAGTTGGTGCAGCAACTGTCTAAGCTTCTATAATCAACATAAGGTATTACACAGACAAGGTTTTAAGTTGTAAATGAATTGCTTACTGAGCTAAATACAGACACACATTACACAAGAAAATGGTAATATCACCATTACATTGTATATTCATACTGTGGCCAATAGTGACTTAGAGTGAGAACTATGATAGAATAAGGTTTAATTCCCAAATCACCAACATGTTAGGGAAAAGTCAAAGCCTCAAAAGTATGCAGACGTGTTCATGATGTGCTTATAATCCAAAGTATTAGCATCCAATGTGATATGATATGGTTGGATTTAGGGGGCAGAGGAGATGAAGAGATTCTTAAAGGGGACATATCATGTAAAAACTCACTTTTTCAGTGCTTGTGCTCACACATTTGGGTATCTGGAGTTCCTACCAACCCACAAACTGTTTTTTGTGTGGGCTGCCTAGATCAGAAAACATGTGATTCAAAAAGCCATTCAGATTTGGCTCCTCTTCCTATGTCACATGCAGGCTCATTAGAATATATCTCCCCACAGCTTGAGAACTACCTTTGTAAAGGTGCACTATGTTTTTCTCGCAAGCCAATCAGAGCAGACTGGGCTTTTTCTCGGGAGCGTAGCTTAAAGATACAGGCGTAAAACACAGAGCGTTTCAGACAGAGGGTGAATACAGGTATATTCAGACAGACAGTATGAGAAAAATAATGTTTTTTGAACATTAAAGCGTGTAAACATGTAACCCAAAATACAAGTATGGACCTTTAAATGAGCCTGATGTCCCCTTTAAAGCAGTACGTTTTCAGATTTTGTTGCAGTAACTCTCACAAGAAAGCCAAGCAAACAAACAAGCAACCCAACAATATAAGATGGAAACATATAAAGGCAAGTCCATAAAAGTATGTTTATGAGGAAAACGTGATCGTGAATTAGCTCGCTGAAGTTTCTGAGACAGGTTGTTCCACCATCTCATGGTAGAAAATACTCCTTGAAGGGAGTTGAGAGCCAGAAAGGTCAGATCTGTAAGCAAAGGAGTCAAACCTTGTTGTAGACCGTCCTTCATGACAACTGTAAGCTACTGTAGTCACCTGTAGATCTGACAATTTGAATTAGTTCTGCACACTCTACTGGGAAATGTGTAAACTTATAGTCCAAATCATTTTGAGAAACTGACTTAAACATGATATTTAAAGTCCTCAACCAAGTAGTTTAACATTGATGACTTGTACTAACAAACTCCCACACTAGCAGAGTGTCAGAGTAGATGAAGAAGAACTAGTATAGAAGAAAAATATGACTTATTTGTAAAGGTGTGGCGTTAGTTTTACAGCTGCAAACCCTTTTAAATGAATGTCAGTGTCTCAAGTAAGCAAACAAACATAATCACAAACACAAACAAACACATAATTAACCGAAAAGAACAAAAATAAAACGTGTTCAGTACAGAGAACTGTGACATTAGATGCTGAAAGTGCTACATTTATACTGAAAAACACACAAAGGCAACACACACATCTCTATAGAAGGTGTCCAAATTGCAGGAAACAGTGTGCAAAACATGAGAAACACCTGTCAAACATGGACAAAGGGACTACACTGAACAGGATATAGCTGCCTGCAGAACACAGAACTTAATCAACACCACGGTGTCAAACAAGATGCTCCACATTGCGAGCTTCGTTAAACCGTTGTGACGGGACTGACATCCATTAAAGTTGCATCAAAGGCCAGTGCACAACGATAAACAATGTTGTGTGAGAGCGCAAATCCCAGAGTAGAATAGAAGCTATGAAATCTGACAATTGCTCTGCTCTCCAGGTACAGGGAATATCTTATAAGAGTCATTCATCTGTGTCTCAGTTACCCCAAAATATCCCCATATTTCAAGATGATAATTCAGAAACCAAACATTAATAGGATGAAACGAAATGCCTCATTCATTGACACCACAATGGAACCTCTCTGCTGAGGTTTTCATGACAAAACGTATAAGCCCTTTCTTGTAATCCTTGAGCATTTTTGCGATTTTAATATCTCTTTTTAAATCAAATTTCTCACATTTTTTGGGCAACCCTGATTCTGTTAGTGCCTTCTACCAATGCTCTGCATTATTTTGAACCATGTTTTGAAGCATTTGGGGCTGAATTGACATATAAAATGAGCCTTATACAGATTTGATGTTGTTCTTTTTGAGGTCTGATCACTCATACAGGTCACAGCTAGAATGATTCAAAGAACTACAGATGTTCTTCCTTGAAAAAAAAAAAAAGCCCAGTAGGCTATCTTTATACAAGTCCAGGAAAGAGAATGAAATACAGCTCTACTCCCATTGCTGATTTTGGGATGCATTACACATTGGATTTGAGAATTCGAAGAACTACTGCAGTAAATAACCCGTAACAGCAGTTTTTAGTATTTAACTCCATTAGCAATGATGCAAACACTAACAAAAATAATGTCATTTTAAGAAATATTACCAAAGATTTACCACCAGATGATTTTACAGTCGAGTTTAAATCTTATACTCTGGCTCCATTTTGGGGTGGTTGCCCAGAAATAAATGTGCATTTCCCCATGATAATGAAAATCCCTTCTGACCTGTAGATCCTAGGATGCATCTATTTCCCTCCCTGCGCTTTTCTATATGCTGGATTCAACCAATTGAATCCATCCCTGCAAAACAGCAGTGACTAGCAGGTGCAGGAGGATAACGTTGTTCATGCTGTAAATTCAAGACATTAATAAAAACGTGTGAAGGTGACAGCACTCATCTGATTCGTTGTGTTCAATAGCCAGGTGGAATACAATACAAACAGCTAAAACAGGGGCTGATTTTTACATCAAATAAACACTGAAACGTGAGGGAATTGAAATGCTGAAATACATGACTGGTTCCAAATCCTGAATTCTTTTATTTATACTGTCGTCTGCTACAACCGATCAAATTCCCACCGGGGGAATCACCTTTAACCTCACAATAAAACAGGGATTGTTTTACCCAAGTAGCTATTTTACTTTGACAAATCAGACATTATGTGTGCTTGTAAATAAAATATCTTATCCTATCTGTGAAAAAAAAAGATTTATATTTGGAAAATAAGTGTCACATTATGAGGGGACTGTCAAACAAGTGGAGCATAGAGCTGCTGTGTGGATGATCCGTTATTGTCACTGTGTAGTTAGTGCTACAGTATGACAGAGATGACATGACATGCATGTTCATGTTTGGCACCATAACCCCTATAGGCCACCAGGGAGCCCTGTATGATTTGATTTGATTATCATTGTGTCATGCATAAATAATATGCCGAGCATAAAACAGGCTTACAAGACACCATTATTTAGAAAATAAAGAAAAGACAAAGGCAGTAACCAGAGTAGCGGTATAAATCACAAATAACACTAGACAAATAAACCATCCTGATGTTTTTTCCAAGCTTGAGAAACAAAAGTAGACGAATAGCCATTCCATTTTGTCATCATCCGAGCACCAAAACATTTCGGGATTTTGAACAGACAATTCATTTATAATAGAAGTTCGTAACTCATCATAGTTTGGACAATACAGAAGGAAATGTGATTCATTTTCAACTTCTCCTATCTCGCATACTTCGCACAACCTGCTGGATGTTTTTAAATCTATGAGATTCAGTGTCATAATTGTGATTGATTTGAATGTATTCTGACATACAGGATCAATAAGAAGGTTTTTCTTTGGAGTAAATCACATAATGCTCCATGGACTACAGAACATCATGCTATTTTTGAGGCAGCTGAATTACAATGTATGTATAGTAATAATTTATCATGTAGCGTGAACACAATTAGACGAAAGTTACTTGCTAGATTTGAAGAAACATTGTTGAAAGATATATTGTTAAAACTAAAATTACGAGCATATATTCAAATCAAGCACAATTATGACGCTGAATCTCATGTTCTAGCAAACTTATCAAAGATTCAAAGGTCTTTAGTTGCACAGTTAAGAACAGGAATCCTTCCTCTGGCCCTGGAAGTCAGTAGATTTAAAAACATCGAGCAGGTTGTGCAAAGTGTGCGAGTTAGGAGAAGTTGAATATGAATCACATTTACCTTCAGAAGATGAATACATAAATAATAAAATATAGACTCTAACCTCTGCACACTGTTTTTTAGGTGTTGATATGTTCGCTCCTACTTTTGCTGTATTACTAGTTCAATAATCCGAAAATGTGAAATGATAAGACTGGAATCTTATCATTTCACATTCGTAATCCAGCCCATATCACCCTGAACAGCAAAAGTAATAGCAAACATATCAACACTTAAAAAACTGTGTGCAGCTCTATTCTGTATAGTCTGAATTTTATTATTTATGTATTAATTTTCTCTAACATTTGATAAAAAATAAGATGTATGTAATGTGCTCATTCTTACCCTTATACCATCTGTTTGTTGAAAAAGCAAGAACAAGAGATAAGAAACACAGAATACACTTTGACTGAACACACATAAAGGGGTTGAAAAGTGTCAGAAAGCTACGTATGTGTGTATATTGCTGGACAGGTAAGGTGACACACAGCTTTTAAAAGGTGTTCTAAGCTTGTGGTGCTGTTCACCAGAGTCAGGATCTGTGACAAGTGATCTTTGTTAAGTGTTTTGAACAAAACAAAAACATACAATCTACTGTAAAAAGGGGATTTACTGTCGTGTGTTGGTGAATTTAAGGGGGAACCCAAACGCAGAGTGACGGGCAGAACAGGTAGTCTTTTAAATGAAAGCGAGCTTTAATAAAACAAGCTGAAATATCCAAAAAAAACAAAAAAATGCAGGGAGCGGAACAAAGTACAAAAAGAACAAATAGAAACAAACAGAGAACAAAACCAAAAATCACTAACCAGGGAAACACGAGGAACACCAGGATCAGGACAGGAGGTAACCAGTAACACAGAGGACAAGGTAGACGCAGCTGGAGAGACAAACGAACCGACAAGGACAGAAGGGAAACACACAGGCTTAAATACAAGACATGATTACGCACAGGTGAAACAAATCAGGGCGGGGCTGACAATCAACAAAAGGCGGGAAAACAAACGAAGGTGGGAAGTAAAACCAGACATGACACAGGAGGAGTGAATTACAAAATAAAACAGGAAACAAATGAAATGAGAATATAAAAGAAAACCAAACACAAACCAAAAATCACATAAACATAACTAATAACAAAGCAAAGCTAGAACATGACATTTACCCCAGAAAGATGTATGCAAAAAAAGGAAAAAGAGTGTCTTTTCAGTTAAATAAAAAAGAAGACAATGAATGAAGTTAATTAAACAAACAAAGAAGTTATATTAGCCCTCACTATTAAAATGATGATATAGCCTTATTTCACTGTGAGACTCCAGTAATCCATACAATGAAAGAGCGATGAAGCTGGTTGGACTGGAAAGGTTTTCTCTCCACGGCCCTGTGAAATAAGTGAGGGATGTAAAATGCAATGCTGCCTCTGTGTGGTGTTGAGGGTTAATTACTCACATGTGCCGCTGGTGTCCCCTGGGAATCAGTTGAGTCTTGGATGAAACGCTGTACACCTTGTACACACACATCTTTAACTTCATGACGATTGAGCAAACTCCATCTGCTGAAGAAGATTGATTGAGACATTCAAAACCTCCAGAACTGTTACTAAATGGACCTTATGGGTCAACTACTCAAATGTTTTCCCTGCCTCGGTTCATGGCCACATTGGTATCTGAGTTTCTTTTCATCAAAGATGGAACAACATATTAAGATTTTTTTTGCTGGATTAAAAGTTGTAATACCACAAATTAAAAGTCTTGCAATTGAATTTCTACTTATCATTACTACCTATTATGAACAAAATGTACTTAACCCTCCTGTTGTCTTCGGGTCAAATTTGACCCATTTTCAAACTTCATTATATCATAAATATAAATGTCTTTCACCTAATTGCCCCAAAATAACATGGAAGGTTCCCTTATATGGTCTTTGCAAAAAGAAATAATGACCACTACTTTCGTTGCATTATGGGTATTTTATTCAAAATTATAGCACCTGTGGTGTTCCTGGGTCACACTGTCATTAAACATTTTTTTTTATATTATAATATTTGTAATATTCTGACTAAACTTTGACATATCCCAGTCTGTGATAATCCATCAACATTATTCCCCCAATTTTGAGTATAGTCCAAATGATTCATACTTTCTGCATTTTTTCCTAAATAAATGAGGTTTAATTTCATATAAATGAGGTTTAATTTCATATAAATGAGGTTTAATTTCATATAAATGAGGTTTATCGACTATGAATTCCAAAAAAAGTGTAAAACTTGTGGTAATGAGTTGAAATGAAGTTGGCCAAAAAGGTGTAATACAGAATTGGGTGATAATTTATAATGTATGCTTTAAAAACAGTCAAACCAGACCGGGTACATTTTGACCCGGGAAGACAAAAGTTGCATGGTCGACAGGAAGACAACAGGAGGGTTAAACTATCAAAAGTAAAACTACTCCTTATATGAACTTTATTTTTTATTTCTGATGCATTAATGCAAAGGCAGATTTTATTGCTAATGGTGGCTTAGCTGGGAATATTGTACCTACTTTATACTGGTAAAGCCACAGTGGGTAGATTTGGAGCAAATATGATTTTAAAAAAAAAAGTTCTTGCTCACCGTTTTCAGAGCTTTTCCCGCGAGCGCTCCATCCAGCAGCCCACCACAAACATGTCACCTTTAAGGGGAGAGAGTCAGGGGAGAAAGAATGAATTAATGGCAATGAGTCAGTCGGTCAAAATTTTACACATTGAACAAATATTCACCAAAATACAATGTTTTATTCTTTATTAAGATATGGAGATTTGAGTGGTTGAAAGTTTAGCATTTGCTACTTTGTATTGAAAAATGTAAATTCAACCTGTTACAGCTGCAGTGGTAGAACTGGAGCAAATATGAATATAAATATGATTAAAAAAATATTTTTATAAAACGATCACTATATCCTGACAGTAGTGCATTAGACAGATGATCTGAAATAATCATGTGCCTCTGTGTCCTCCGGTGTCCTTCAGTGCTCCTAATGGCATCTGCAAGATTTCACAGTCCGGAGGAAAACAACCAATCACAGCCGAGCTGGAGCCTTGCCGTCTCCGAGCAGCTGTCAATCACTCGTGAACTCCGATCAAACGGTCAAACTAGGCAGCGCTGATCAAATATGAATCAATATTCTGTTACTGTAATGCCTATTTCTCTCCTCAAATGTTTTCAGAAAGGTCTTGTAGTGTACTGTTTAGCTGTAGAATGAGAAAAGTTTGTGACTTGGCAGATATGTTTAGATCAGTTTGAGGAAATACTAAGCCCCGCCCACCAGCCGGAGCAAACTTTCTCATTTTACAGCTAAACAGTACACTACAAGATGTTCCTGAAAACATTTGAGGTAAGAAATAGGCATTTACAACATAATATTGATTCATTTTTGATCAGCGCTGTCTAGTTTGACCGTTTGATTGGAGTTCGTGAGTGATTGACAGCTGCCTCTGTTGAATGAACAGCCAATAGGAACGCTCTCTCTCTGAAATGACCTGTGATTGGTCTAGATTTTTTAAAGCTTGAAAACAGAGCCATGATGAGGTGCGTAAGTCTAGTTTTCTCTCAGAACACTTGAATTAAAATATGCTGAAAGGTTATTATGGAATTTTCGCCCAATGATGCCAAAAATATTCTGCCTACTTGCCAGTTTAAGTAAAGTATTATTGATAATAATAATATTATATATTATGTATATACTTACTACACCAAGTATTTCTGATTCTGAAGTAGTTCAGGCTAACCTTTAATAATGCATCTTATTTTATGATGATATCTAACCCAACACATCACCGGGTGCGAGCTGCCCAGTCTGCAGGAGGTGTACACCCAGGAAGTCCTTTTCAATCAGACTTTTAAATAGATAATTCATATGACACCTTCTCACACAAAAAGTACCTCAATCATATATCTGTATATACTGGATGTTTTTAATGTATATGTTCTTAATATGCCTGTATATGTTCTTAATATGCCTTGTACAGAGTATTTCTTAT
>CAKALG010041318.1:0-12877 GCA_916700815.1 Helicolenus hilgendorfi | reverse complement strand
TTGTTTTTTTTTTTTTTACACAGTGCTTAGTAAACATTTGCATATGAATCATATCTGTGTGCACTGTGTGATGTGACTGAAGTTGCTGGATGTACTTTTAGCACAACTTGCAGATGATGGCATCGCAGCCGTGGGGCTTGTTCCTTTCTGTGGCACGGCCTGGGTATCGCATGACCACCTCAGCCTGCGAGAACACTCATCACGCTATTTTCAGACCCAAATGAACAGCTTGCCTCCGAGAGGAGAGGACCACGCTGGCGTGATGGGGAAGGTTCAATGGGGACAGGATCGTAGCTACGTGGTGTGTCGTAACAGTTAATAGCAAAAGGCAGAGACGTGGAGGAGTGGGAGGACAGACATACAGACAGACAGAAAGACAGACAGACAGAGTTATCACCATATTAAAACTCCTCATCTTGATCAGCTCAAGATGCAGTCTGAAATGTGACTTTGATGTCTGGCCAAATCTGTTGAATAGTATTTTGTCAAATCTGTCGCGAGATTCCTTCACAGCAGGAAGTGAAGAATGAAAAGAAATGAAGACGCCAATATTATCTGAGCACAAACTAACAGGACAGGGTTAGTGCCTCTACATCAATCACAGCTGAGGGGCTCAAGTGGAAATTAATTTCCTCCTTTATTTTGATGCTGTACGGGCACGAGTGTTAATCATCAACAGTAGCACAGAGAGCTGGGAGCCATAATGAGATACTCGGCCATTTATAGAGAAGCTGCAAGATCAATATAGTAAATTAAAAAGGACAGACATGTCAGGGACACGCAGCGTGATTGATGGATTACACAGGAGTCAGCCAGTCAGGCCTGAGAAACAGACAGATGTGCGGCCTGAAAAAACAGTACATGTAAACTGAGATAATAATAAATAACACTGGTGTTGATTCATTATACAGCTGAAAGTCATTCATTCAACAGACAATTAATCAACAACACTTTTGTTAACTGATTCATTATTTGAAATAGACTGTACTGTTTCTTGTACTGCTATAAAATATGAATATTCCCTCTGGTGATCAATAAACTTAAAACCTACCTATTCAGCCAGGCCTTTGATGAAGAATGGTTATTATTTTATTTGCCTATTTTATGCTATTTAAGCTGTGAAATTGTGTTCTATTAATCACTTATTTTATTGTATTTAAATTTGTATCATTTTATTCTATATTATTGTTGTTTTATTAAATCACTTATTTTATTGTATTTAATTTGTATAATTTTATTATATTTTTGTTATTTTTATTAATGCAGTTTTTACTTTATCATTTTATTGCCTCGCGTGCACTAGTCTCAAATTATCAAATTGTTAAATTGTGAACTGTTTTTGTATTTCACGGTCCACACTTGTTCTGTCTAAAATAAAGTCTTTAAAAATCGAGTCTCCCTATTTCAAGATTAATAGAAAAATGCTTTGTTTTATCTGACCATCAGCCCAAAACCCATCATGTATGATAAAGAAAAGCACCAAATTCTGACATTTTAGAAGAAACGTTTATAATAGGCTATTGGTCTCAGCTCCAATGAGAACTCGCTATTTAATCTGAAATCTGACTTACAAATTGTGCTGAACATCACTACATCTAAGAAAGCCTTCATTATTTAACCCTAATGAACTTGCAAATCTCTCCAGAATACAATCATTTTGCAATTCAACACGGCCTTTAACAGGACAGCTCTGTTCAATGTGAAGTGTGTGGGGTCCCTTTACACTCAGATCATTGACATTGCACAAAACAAGGTCAGACCTCCCACACCCCTCCCACTGCTGCCACACTCGCAACGACCTTATTCAACTCCGAAATACAACTTTCTGTTTCATTCAACAAAGAAATGACGTAAAAGAGGATCATTTTCTATTGAGTGCGTATGAAACTCGCTCCTGTGTTCGCTGGATTTGGTACAACTCTTGACAATCTCCTCCTTATGGCTGCCATTCTCTGAATAGTTACAACATTTGCTTGTGTCGGACAACTGAGTTCATTCAGTGTATCAACAACAAGACAATGGCCACATTTCACCCTGCTACAAGATTATCAGCACAATGCGGCGCAGTGTTGAGGCTTTCAAAGCATTCTACTGAATGTACTGAATGAACAGAGCTGGTTATAAAACCCACAGCTGAGCTTCATACAGTACGTACGTGGCTGTGTTTTGGTGTCACAATGTTCACAGTTAAGTGTGTTGAGTCATGTTGTTAAATCACTGAGCCCATTGTAAATGCCCATTCAGTCAGCGAGAGTTGGGCCTAGTAGATAAATACTTTCCAAATGAGAGAAAATTAGAAAACCGTGAACTTTTTCTCTTTTTTTTTCCACAAACAGGAGCAGATTCTTCTGCCTGTCACTCTGAACTGGGGGGGTTTCAAACTGTTCTTTCCAGATCTTGTGCCAGTGGAGGGCAATGGTCGATGTAAGAATCCACTGGAAATAATGATGTGGTGGGTCTCCGACAGTGGAGGTTGGAAGCTTTCTGGTAGAACTGAATAACACTTGAGTGAGTTTTATGTAGAGCTGCACGATTAGTTGATTAACTCAATAAGCAGATCAACAACGAGTCAACTGGAAGCTATTTTGAGAAGTTATTTTTGAAGCAAAAAATGCCAAAAATGTGCGGATTTGCTACTTTTCTCTGTTTTATAGCATTAAAAACAGAATCTCTTTGATTTTGGATTATTGGTTGCACAAAACAAGACACTTGAATATGTGAGCTAAGACTCTGGGACACCAGGATGGATCATTTGAACCAAACGATTATCTGATTAATCAATTAGTCTGTAAAATATCAGAAAACACATGAAACATGCCCATCATCATTTCCTAGAGCCCATGATGGTGTCTTTAAATGAGTTGTTTTGTCTGATCCACAGTCCAACATAGAGCTGCAACGATTAATCGATTAGTTGTCTGACATTTTAGACCAAACAAATAATCCATTAATCGAGAAAATAATCAACAGATTAATCAACAATGAAAATAATCGTTAGTTGCAGCCCTAGAGTGCAATACAGTATGTAGAGCTGCAACGATTAGTTGATTAAATCAATAAGCAGATCAACAAAGAGTCAACTGGAAACTATTTTGAGAAGTTATTTTTCAAGCAAAAATGCCAAAAATGTGCGGATTTGCTACTTTTCTCTGTCTATAAACAGAATCTCTTTGATTTTGGATTGTTGGCCGCACAAAACAAGACATTTGAATATGTCAGCTAAGACTCTGCGACACTAGGATGGATATTTTGAACCAAACAAATATCCGATTAGACAATGAAACAGGCCTATCACAGTTTCCTAGAGCCGAAAGTGGTGTCTTCAAATGAGCTGTTTTGTCTGAGCAACAGTCCAACATTGATTGTTGTCAACTGTTAAATTACAACTATTAACTATTTTGATAATTGATTAATCGGTTTGAGTAATCTTTTAAAAAGAAAAAAATCAAAATTCTTTGACTCAAGCTTCTTAAATGTGAATATTTTCTGGTTTCTTTACTCCTCTATGACAGTAAACTGAATATCTTTGAGTTGTGTACAAAACAAGACATTTGAGGACGTCATCTTGGACTTTGGGAAACACTGATCTACATTTTTCACCATTTTCTGACATTTTTTAGACCATTTGAATATGTCAGCTATTGGACTCTCTGGGACACCACGATGGATATGTTGTACCAAACGAGTATCCAATTAATCGACTTAGTCTGCAATATATCAGAAAACATATGAAACATGCCTATCAGAGCCCATGAACAGTCCAAACCCTAAAGATATTCAGTTTACAATCATGAAAAGACAGGGAAAATCAGCACATAGTCATATTTGAGAAGGTGAAACAATCAAAAGTTGGACAATTTTGCTTAAAAAATTACTTAAATCAGTGATGTAGAGGTCGTTGATGAGGTGGGTGTACTACTAGGTAGATATAGGTAGGTTACCGAGGAGGAATTGGGTATACTCTCCTGTATATTCCAATGGCTTTTTGGCTGATAGGTGGGTCTGGAAACCGCCAGAAAAAAGAGGTGAGTAGAGCTTGTATACCTATGTATACCCTCCACTACACTGATTTAAATGACACATCAATTATAAAAAGCACGAGATCTGGAAACGAATGGATTAATCAACTGTTGTCACTGTAAATGAAAACAATCAGTAGTTGTAGCCCTACTGCTGACATTTGTTGACTGACACAAAAACAGTCAAACAATTACTAGACATCTTGCAAATGAACACATTTTTTGCTTTAACCAAAGTAATCAATTAACCCCTGACTGGGATAGATGTTTCACCTTTCTCATACTTAAAACCTAAAGTCACAAGTATAGCAGCTTATGTGTGTGATAAGTAGACTATAAACTGTAAGGACAGAGGGCCTGAGGGGGGATGTATATGTATGGTCCATGAACCATAATATGCAACTTCTTTCATTCAAAATTCATACACATCACGCACGCCAGTTGTGTATAGCCATTCATGGCCCAATGACAGGCTGAATACTCAGAGCTTCAGGCTACAAAACCAACACGCAAGTACTAGCTAACTTATTGCACACATGGATAAAAAAAAACAGAGGCTCTCAGCTACACAAACACACACTCTGTGTATCATTTAGATTAATTAGATTCATAGATATCATTAGATTTATAACAATAAATCTGTGCAATATTAATACGCTGAATGTGAATACATGTATCTGTGCAATTATCTGTGCAATATACACCTAAAGTGCAACTTTGTTTACATTTTATTTATTACATCTACCCTACCTATTTTACAAGTGCAATTACCTCTGTTTACATTACATCTATTTTTTATATTTTATACTTCTAGTGTAACACTTCTGTTTATATTTATTTATTACATCTACTTTACCTGTTTTATTTGCTTTATAACTATGTGTGTTTTACCTGTTATATGTTTTACCTGCCTCGTTTAGTCTTGTCAAGTATTTGTTTTAAAGCACTGACCAGGAGTGGCAACTGTGAATCTCGTTGTATTTAATACAATGACATTAAAGCTTTCTATTCTATTCTATTGTATTCATCATCATCGGTGTGTTTGCCAGCAAAGATGGATGGCTTGCACCTCCAGACACATCAGATAACCAGATTAGGGACAGCTTTAATTGGATATTTAACAGCATGGCAGCACAATTATTTTGGGGGTGAATCAATAGGAGTCTGTCTGCAGGCCATTGTGGCGTTTATCATCATGTGTGTGTGGATGGCCTCAGTGGTCAGCTCTGCTCTGCAGCGCATCCATCCATCCTCTGCTGCTGCTGCAACACAAGAGCTCCTCTCTCCACAATCACAGCACTGCAAAAACATCATCCTCACAATCACCAGCACTGCTCTGTTTTTACCCAAAGTGTCAAATACACGCACCTACATCTGCAGGATGACTGGAGGCGAACACTATAGCTTCATCTCAGCGACCCCACAATGTGTTATTTATCTCCACAGTGCAAAAATAGGAGACGAGGCGGAGGGTGCACCAAATTGAAATTCAACACAGGAAAAGGAGGAAAAAACAGCGTGCTTACCGCAGATAAATCAGATTAATCCATCGGGGGTTTCCAGAGGGACTTTCTTGCAGGAGATGGCCGATATTCTGCTGCTCTCTGTGAGTGTTTTTCTCTCTCTTCGCATTGAGAGAGAGAGAATAGCGATGGGATATACCCGTCCAGGCCGATCCAGGAGCTGCTGTCGCCGCCGTGCGTACAGATGATGACGATGGCGACCACATGTCAAGTTCACAAACAATAACAAACACATAGCTTCCGGTTAATGCTGTCAAAATAAAAAAAAAATTGTCAAGGTGAAAACAAGAATAAAGAGTATTTTTTTCTTTATCAAAGTAATTCCTCTATAATAAAATAATTCCTCTATAATAAAGTAATTTCTCTGATACTGTATCAGCAGTATTTAAGCGCCAGATACATGTTATGAATGAATTAATGAATGTAAGACTTTATTTCGAACATAAATGTAAATAAAAACAGATACAAAATAATAACAAACAAAACAAGAGTAATAGTGTCCGAAAAGGAGTAGGTAGAAGTAAAACTTATCCTCCTCTAATAACTCATATATCATAGAATGATAATATAATATAATATAAAAACTATCCCAGATTTATTTACATCGCAAATTTATATGAGCAGCATCCTAAATTTATTTACAATCCACATATCCATCCGTAGTTAAAAAGTAAAAAAATAGAGCTGTTTTTTTTAATGTCATTTCAAGTTGAAAACAAGAATAAAGACTATTTTTTTTACCAAACAAAAAGTAGTGTATAATAAAGTAATTCCTCCAATACTGTATCAGCAGTATTTAAGCGCCAGATACATGTTATGAATGACTGAATGATTGAAAGACTTTATTTCGAACATAAAATAAATAAAACAAAATAATAACGTACAAAACAAGAGTAATAGTGTCCGAAAAGGAGTAGGTAGAAGTAAAACTTATATTTCCCTATACCCCTTTCTCACTTCTCCTCTAATAACTCATATATCATAGAATGATAATCTAATCTAATCTAATCTAATCTCATATCATATCATATCATATCATATCATATCATATCATATATAAACTATCCCAGATTTATTTACATCCCAAATTAAATATATGAACAGCATCCCAAGTTTATTTACAACCCACATATCCATCCGGAGTTAAAAAGTAGATATAAACCAACCCTTAACGCAACCCTTATCACAACTCTTCCTCAACCACATACCTCCCAAAAATATTTTTTTGTATAGCTTTTTAAAGTGATTTATATTATATTTATATTATTATCAAGAGCTTGTCATCCTTAGAACATTTAAAAAAATAAATTATCATCACATTTAATTCATAATGTCTAATTATCTTTTGATATGTTTTAGATATATTTTCTTTTTTCTGTACTATTCTTTGTGTGTATTTCATTGTTTTTATTGGATTTTTTCCCCCACTGTTTGGTTAGGTTTTTCTGCACATTTTGTGTACTTCTTGTTGTTGTTTAACTTTTGTTGTATTTTTTAAATTATGTTAGTTTAGATCTTCTTTGTTATTTGTTTTTTTCATTGACTGGATTTTGTGCAGTTTTATATATGTGCAAATTAATAAATAAAATAAAAATAAAATAAATAAATAAGCACGCACAGTACATTAATTTTAAAAGACTAACTTTTGTGCTTTTATTTTGACTTGCAGATACTGTTTTTATTTTCCGGTTTACCTCTTGACGTCATGACGCAGCTGTGATTGCGTCAAATAGCTGTGATTGACACCGTTTTCGTCCAATAGCAATTCAGCAATGTGACACCGCCCCGTTTTTGGGAACACTGAAAAACAGAATGATGATGGAAAATTGTTAGTTTTTGTTCTGATTAGAGCTCTTTACACTCTCAATTTAAGTATTTAAATATGGATAAGAAACACAGGGTGCACACAGATCCTCACACAGAGAAAAACATTAATTAGGCTTACTAATTTTAATTAGAGACAAAATAAATTAATCTTTTGGTCTATTTTTTGATGCATCCCTTTGTATTCAACAACTTTAAAGTGGCATTAGTCAGTATATTTTTGACATCATTGGGCAAAAATTCCATTACAACCTTTCAGCATATTGTAATTCAAGTGTTCTGAGAGAAAACTAGACTTCTGCACCTCCTCATGGCTCTGTTTTCAGGCTTTAGAAAATCTAGCCCGTGACGGGAGACTTTGACCAATCACAGGTCATTTCAGAGAGACGTAACATAATATTGATATTGAACAGTGACTCCTCCTGAATAAATGAAAACATCAGCAACATGCAGACACTGAGAGGGGATTTTGGGTGGAAAATGCAACATGTGTTGCAACAATTAGGGCAAACAATCCCGACTCAGATTTGAATATATCACTTTTTTAATACTTTACAAGGATTTACAGCAAACTTGCTCTGTAATGTAATTATGAATCACAATGCTGACCTCTGACCTCCATTCACTTAACAGTGTTCCAGTTTTGCAGCTGTTTGAACTCTGGTCAGGCTTCAAGAAACCAAACATGTAGCCTACTCCAGGTTTATTTAGTTGACTGAAAAAGTCAGTTTGACATGCGGACAGGGAGAATCAAACTACCAACCCAACTGTCTCCTAAGACAGCCATGCCAATACAATGACTTGTAGCATATCAGATTCAGGCTGCAGTAAACAATTGCTTTAATTATTGAATGAATTGTTTGATTGATCAATTTATCTTTTTGTTTAAAAAATGTCAGAAAATGAAAAAAAAAGTTAAAGTTCGAGGGGATGTCAATTCATCCAAAACAAAAACAATATTCAATTTATAATGATAGAAAACAGGAAAAGGCTGGAACAAGACAAAATTACTTGACAGTTGACTTAAACGATTAATTGTTCATCAACATTTTTGCTGATTCATTTTTTGTCAAACGACTAATCAAGTATTTGACTGTTCCAGCTCTCTATCAGACCATTCAGCTTTTTAAACACAGTCTGGGCTTTTTTTTTTTAATATATGAGGGAAATCGTCTTTACCTGAATTTTGGGTGATGCTTCATATTTTTTTGCTTTTTTAGCACAATTTGATGTGTGGAGACAGTTTCAAAGGACATCTCTTTACTTAAAAACCTCACTGTAAATTATCTATGAAAAAAATCTTAATTTTTATGTCATATGTAATATCTTTTAATTATGGGGATTAGAGATTGCCCTGAATAAAAAGGGATGTGTAATTAAAAATGTATTTAATTGCACTATAATGGAAATGGAATATAAGTACATACGGTATGTCTATACATACTTCCATTTCCATATAATATATACATACTGTATAAATGGACATCTCAATTGTTTGATAGAGGCTCCTAAATTAAAAAAAATAGATATATAGATATGGTGAAATGGTGAATTGAAAAAAACAATAATTGATTTTTGTTGTTAGCACCCAAAGAAACTAAAGAATTCAGATAAATCAATTATCTGTTTTTTTGTGTGTGGGACCATTAAAGGGTTAAATTTGACATGATTTACAGTGAGAAGATTAATGGAAACCTTTTGCATATTTAAGATATTGTGTTGATTTTTGCCTTTTTATAAGTCACCTTGCTGACACACGCACGCACGCACGCACGCACGCACACACACACACACACACACACACACACACACACACACACACACACACACACACACACACACACACACACAGTGCCCACTCCATCTGGGATCCTGACGTGATACATTATCTTCCTGACAGGTGAAGTCTTTATGTCTGAATGTCTGGCCTGCATGGTGCTTGTTGAAAACTGGCTTTGTCCCCTGGTTTACATATTCATGGCAGCTCACCACAACAATTACAGCTTTGCATGTAATCAGAATATCACAACAATGAGTGTGGCCTAGTTAGCCTGATGAAGGGAGGGTGCATGGGTGAAAGAAGTCACCCTAATCCTCAAACTGTTGTCTGCACTCACTCTCACCCTACTTCTCCCTTCATAACCAGGAGTTACGATCGCTGAAGCCCTCGACATGCAGCCTCTTCCTTGGAGCCATTTTGGACTGGTAACCATGGAGATGTGGGTCATGCAGTGATGGCAGAGAGAGAGGAGACTTGTGGCTGGTGGTGGAGTCAGAGCACTGCAGGCTGCCGGAGCAGAGGGCCATAAACTCTCATTATATCTGGGTCACTGGGATGCTCCAGCTGCAACAAGCAGACAAGACGCTATTATGCAAGAAGAGGGATGAGGGAAGTTGTGGGCACAGGGGCTTATAGTTACAGGCGACGTCTGTGCACTGAGCGAGGCATATGTCAGGATGATATAACACAAGACCAGCTGAGCAGTGCTTTCTCAGCTCAGCTGTCCAAAACATGCTGTTGTTTTTGGCCCTTGCATATCAATTTAAACATTGTGATAAACAACTTTTTAAGCTCCATTTGTTGCAACTTTGTATATCAAGAGCTAGAGTTAGAAATATGAGCTATGTTTTCCAATCTACAAAAATATGAAATAACATTCACGATTATTTTCATTGTTGATTCTTTTCTCGATTAATCGATTAGTTGTTTGGTCTGTAAAATGTCAATCAGTGTTTCCCAAAGCCCAAGATGACGTCCTCAAATGTCTCGTGTTGTCCACAACTCAAAGATATTCAGTTAACTGTCATTGAGGAGTAAAGAAACCAGAAAATATTCACATTTAAGAAGCTGGAATCAGAGAATTGTGACTCAGAAAAAGTTTTTTTTTTCTTAAAAAAATACTCAAACCGATTAATCGATTATCAAAATAGTTGGCGATTAATTTAATAGTTTCTCAATTACTCGATTAGTTGTTTAGTCTATGACATGTCTATCAATGTCTCCCAATGCCCAAGATGACGTCCTCAAATGTCTTGTTTTGTCAACAACTCAAAGATATTCAGTTTACTGTCATGTAAGAATAAAAAAAAATATGCAGTATACATATTGTATTTTTATATTGTATTATCTTTTATATTTTTAATATTTATATTGCACTATCTCTTTTTTTTATTGTATTATCTTTTCATTAGCACCTGTGGGATTGTCACAATCTAATTTCGTTGTACTACGCAATGAATATAAAGGTCTTGAAATCTTGAAATTAAGAAATGAAAGAGCAGCCAACGCAGTGGGGAGAATGAATATTTCTAAATATATAAACTGAATGTCATCTAAAGGCAAAAACAGATGTTAGCCATTTTTGTAGTTTTTTTGTGAAACATATTGTTTATTTTAGTATGGGATTATTAAATATCTCTGGGATATTCCCTGTCTTGAAATCAGTAGTAAAGCTCTATGAAATCTCAGTCGTTATTTAAGTCAAATAAAATCAAGTTTTCTGCACTGTAAAGTGGACATAAAGACAAGATGTTGGCCATGTTGTTGTGTCTCTCCTATTGTCTCTAATAATGTTGAAGGCTATATATCATTGCATATTATATTGTCCATACAATTATAAAACAATTAATTGCTCTCGTAGATGACTCTCACTGTATTAAGAAATAAAAAGCAGCCAAAATATTCGTCAGTGTGGAGAATGAATATTTCTAAATATATATATATAACTGAACCTCATCTAAAGGCATGTTAGCCATTTTTGTAGGTTTTTTTTGTGAAACATATTGTTCATTTTAATATTTCTGTTATATTCCTCTTCTTGAAATCAGTAGTAAAGCTCTATGAAATCTCAGTCGATATTTCAGTCAAATAAAATCAAGTTTTTTGCACTCTAAAGTGGACATAAAGACAAGTTGTTGGCCATGTTGTTGTGTCTCTCCTATTGTCCATGACCCCCCTACTCCTCGTTGAGATTCCTCACTTGTGATTGGTGGAGCCGAGCTGGCTGTGTCGTCATAGCCCCAGTGCCCATTCATCAGTGGACTTGGGCGTTGTACTCCGCATCTCATTTGCGGCTGGGCCAATTTTTCCATTTACAAACTCACGGCTCGAGGAAAAAAATTGAAAGAATTCGCGTTTCTTTTTGCATCTTTAGCCACATTTTTTTGCACGCTCTCCACACCACGTCCTCCTTTTTGCGGTCACTTCTTCGGCTTCGGTTTGGAGAAGGAAAGAAGGTGTCGGTTTGAATCGACTTGTATTTTTTGGGGAGGAAAGCTTTGCGGTCTTTGTTCATTCATTTGATCGGTTGGGTTTTCCTTTGTTGCACCAAAAAAGAGCATGGGATCACAAATCTCCAAAACCGCTGGAAAAGAGGAAGCTGCGGTGGAAAAGGCAGCAGAATGTGCAGCTGTTGCAGCAGCGAAGACAAACGGACAGGTAAATTAGTGCATTTAGTGTTAATTGCTTCGAGCGGAATTTTGTGTCTCGTTTGTAGCAATGTGTTGCGTCAATAGCGTGCTCCATGTTCTCTGTGTAGCACACCGGCATCCAGGAGAAAGTGGCCACATGTATCCATCCATGTTCACTGGAACTGCTTTGTTACAAAATGTATCTATTTTACAATTTTGCAATATTGTTTCAAATTTATTGTATTTTCCCTTAAATTGTATTCATATTTTTTTCATTTATCATTTGAATATTGATATTAAGCTGCAGAACTAATGTTATTTTATTGCAGAATTGTTAATTCAGATTTTTTTTTAAAATTATAAACATTATTTTGGGGCTTTAGCTTCCTAACACATTGTTTTCTTTGTATTCGTTTTGGTTGTAATGTGTGCAGCAGGGGGTTTTGTGGCCGCTCTCACTGTGGCATCATGGCCATTTTAAAAAACCATACCACGCCTTTGTTGCCAGATTCAAGAGAGCAAGCCACGTTTTTTGGACACACCAAAACCCCCAAAACCAACTAATTATAAAACAAGCACCAAATTGGATGAGAGAAGTATATCAAAATTAAAATAACACACATTGGTTGAGTACACAGGTCATTAAAAGAAGGGTTAAAAAACACAAATTCCTATGTTGTATCCACTATGGCTGCACACTGAATGCCACCTGGCGGATCTTGGTGGTACTACTGTCTAACGACTAGCCTACTGCTGAAAGCCACAGATCTGTCGTCACTCTCCTAGTAACAGATGTTGCTGCAGTTTTTAGCACAATTTTCCTATTGGTTACCAGTTGCATTGATTAAATTACACAGCATGACAGATTTTGCAGGGGGGGTGGGTAGTCTTGCACACACATGTTCATATGTAGGCTACAGACGCATGATTACAAATCCTTTTTTTTCTTAAATGGCATGGTGATGTGCATCATGTTCAATACAATTCTTTCTGTTTCCCTTCCAGGAGAATGGCCACGCCAAGACCAACGGGGATGCCTCTCCCGCTGCAGAGGAGGCCAACAAAGCTGATGTTCAGGCCAACGGCAGCACTCCTACTGAG
>CAKALG010041316.1:0-25104 GCA_916700815.1 Helicolenus hilgendorfi | reverse complement strand
GCCCCCGCTGCCATTGGAGGGGTACTCTGTGTCTGAGCTTGGCGTTGGGGAAGCATCGCGGGCGCTTGTCTTCCTCTTAGTTTTTCCCAAACCTGTAGCATGAACAGAAACAAAAGCGAATGTGACGTCGATAGAGAACCAGATTTAACCAGAATTAACTTTAAACCATTTATAGATTTTTTTGGCCACAACTGTCAACACAACATTGACATATTATTAAAGTTGATACGGCAAACGTGTTAGCAAACAGTTGCTTGTTTGCACATCCAGCAGATATGATGCAACATTATAATTAATTTGGAATCATGTTTGTGAATGTAAGTCACATATTCAGCTCTGTTTTGGTCTCCTAAATGCTCCACTATGTTCATCAGCTAGAGGCTAACTTTGTGTATCAATATGTCTAAATATGAATCAATATTCTGTTACTGTAATGCCTATTTCTCGTCTCAAATGTTTTCAGAATCATCTTGAGGTGTACGGTTTAGCTGTAAAACGAGAAAGTTTGTGACTTGAAAGCCATTGTAAAATCTGTTGAAGGAACGCTAAGTTTTACTGGGACAATGCACACAGCGTCATGGCTGCTAACTCTCCTGGACGGGCGAGCTGGGGTTGTCTGTTTTGCGCGTACACTGCAGCTGGCGATAAATGACGGATTTAACCTGTTTGTGCGTTGGATCATCATTGCAGCTGGGCGGCTTGTTAGGCACTAAAACCACACCACGGCTGCATGCAACGCACTAATTTAGTAGGTTAGCCGTTAATAATCTGTTATGGGTGGTAAGTTATCGGTTAGAAAAAAAATTCAGAAAATTAGCATCCCTACATTTGATCCATAAAAATATTGATTGTAGCAGCTCTAAACTTGAAATGTATAATCCAAACACATTAGGGCAGTTGTGAGAGGATGTGAAGAGAGAAAGCATGGTTTTAGAAAGCGGGGAAAGGCCTGAGCTCCGCAGAGAGAGGAGGCAGTTTAGGTCAGCAGGAAACTAATTGAGGTTGCAAGTTGCACTCACGGGCCCTCAGAAGCACAAAAACTACTTCAGAAATAGAGGATACAGGATATCCCATGAGAAACCTCAGCGGTGAAGGACAGATCGATACTGCTGATAATAGAATTAACACAGAGGTGCACACATCCACGTGCACCGAGCACCCCATGTCCTTTCACTCATACACAATGAAATGAAAGCTCGTTATCTAGTTGGTATTCTGTCGACACCATCTACACGCCGTATACACATCTATACTAATCAAAAGGCTGAAAATAGGTGGTGTAGACAGGGAATGGAAAGTGGAGCAGGCACCGTGGGCTTGATAATGACAAGCACATCCAGGATCAAAGTCTGCTCCTGTCTTACCTGTCTCTGCCTTTTCCATTCGTGTACTTTCAAAGACATCTTTAAGCATGTGTTTGCGCACTTCAATGAGACCGTAAGTTTCTAAAGTCTCTCAGCTGAACATAACCACGGAGGTCTCCTCTTCAAATGATTGTTAAAACAATAATGATACACTATGTGGTTGACAACATTTAAACCGTTCACTTGACAGTTGAGGCTCATGTGTGCTACTAAAAACTGAAGTGAGTTTCTTGACAGCTAATCAACCCAGTTTTTCCCCCACAGAGCCCGCTGAAATGCCACAGAAATGTCATTGCCGAATACAACATTTACATTGATTGGAAAACTGCTGGGTTCACACAGAGTAGCATGAAACTTGTTGGCAGAGAGAAGAGGACGAGGAGGAGGGATGTGGAGAAAGACTAGGAGTCCCTTGGCTGCTGTTTCTCACACAAACAGTAGACCAAGCACATCAGAGGCCACAGCTGACAAAAACGCAAAGAAGAAGGATGAGACGGGAATAACAAGCAGATCATGTTTATGGATAGACGTGTTCATCCGACATATCTGATAGCTGTGTGTGTGATTCTGTATCTCCTGACTGTGAGCCAAAGACAAAGGTTGACTCTTGGGCCTACTTCAGATGGTCCCTTAGGAAAAATAAAACGGACTGTCGCTGCCACGGGGTAAAGTCACACAAGAAGGCAGCGAACACACACTCACTCGAGCAAAGTGGAAATACTTTAACGCACACACACACACACCTTTCTTCTTCACTCATTTCCACTTCAAGGCACTGGCCTGCTGGTTAGAGCAGCAGCAGGCTATTCCCTCCTCCCACACATTCACTCCCAACCTTCACCTACCTCTTCATCTCGTGGAAGGAGACTAGATTTTCAAGCCCAGAGGACTTCCTCAGAGGGAAGTCAGTTGATAAAAGCCTCGATGACTGCATGTTGCGGCGTATTGCTTCACGAGGGCAGTTGTGGAAGTTACTGTATTAAATGAGCCCACACAATACCACACCACCCACCAGACACATTTAGGAACGCAGTAATAAAAAAGCACAACCTGGCCCCTAAGTGAAGAATTAGCACTGTGTCAGCGAGTGCTGTGAGTTAAAAGAGTACTTTGAGTGAATCGCAGATGAGCTATGTGGCCCTTTATACAACCCCAGCAGCGTTGCTCTCTTCTCAATATTCTACAAGTGCCACTGGCTCTACATTCACTGCATTACTGTGTGTAAAACCAGTAAAACCTGCCGAAAGGCTCGAGAAGACAAATAAAAATACATTGGAGTGCTTAAACCAGCAGCCTGCATAGCATTCACATGCACATGCAGCATTTGGGGACATAAACTGTGCAAGAATCATAATATTAAGGGTTCAAATATTTAGCTCCCTGTTGATGTTTGGTTCATTAGCCCATCTTAAACCCGATCGAATCACTTCCTTTTCTGCCTCCTTCCAAAACACACCAGCATGTAGATAACAAACACGACGGTCACTAACAGTTTTAACAAAACTTGTCAGTTGCGCAGGTCATCACACTAACCATATCTCTATCTATCTGAGTTATGGATATAGTGTGAAAATCACCTGGAGTTCTTGCCAATGTTCTCTCTGTCTTTGTTAGACTAAAAAAAGCTAAGAGAGCTTGTGTAACGTAGTGTACTCGCTGCAAGCCCTGCATCCTGGTACATGTAGGCACAGATGGCACTGGGGAATTTATTTCTTCAGTGGACTACATTTACCATCAGCACTGATAGGACATCCACTTAAAAAGGTGGCAAATGTTCACTTTATGGCTATATTACACACTAATATATTACACTGTTTTAAAACAAAAACTTATTCCGTACATAGGAGAGTTTCAGAAATAATCTCCATCCATACTAACACCCCTGAAGATGCATATCACATGATCGTTCACGTACAATGGGCTTGTGCGTGCCGGTGACAACAGGAAAGCAGATCGTCTTCTCTGCAGTTGGTTGCTTAGTTACAGAAATTACAACGGAGTATTATTGTACTTCCTATAATTAAAAGGTATTGTTTACACTTAAGATCTTCCTCTATCTTTCCCACACACGTACTCAAACAGAGATGAATTTAGTTAAAATAGTTACTATTTAAAAAAAGTTTTATTTTTCACAAACCGTTAAGTTGTAATTCCACCGTTTGGCCACTATGACAATTTCTGCCTCCTTTCGCAGCTTGCTTGAGCAGGAAATTGGGCCATTTCGCTCAACACTTACAATAACTATGTTCTTTCTGTTGGACTGCAAGGATGTGCTTATATAATGCTTATATTCTTTTTGACCTGAGGACAGGACAAAGTGCTTTTAAAACACCTCACATTCACCCACGCACACTCACACACTGATGCCATGTAAAAACAGGTGGACAGAAATCTAACTTGCCTCTTAGTCGTACTAGTAAGTACTGGCCCAGTTTCAGCAATGAGTGGGACTTTTGCTGAATTGTTTCACCCATTACTGTCTTTACTTCCTATGAGAAGAAACTGGGGCACAAAGCAGCATGGAGCCATTTACAATTCTGCCTGGATGAATGTCGATGATACAACTGCATTAAAGCACGGTAAATAAGGAGGAAAAGCAGATAACAGTAATCACAGACCATATGCAAGGTCCATAATCACAATATGGACTTACTGAGAGCCAAAAAGAGATAAAAATAGGCAGAGACTACAGACCGGATGAAGTAATCACGCTCTCAGCCAATCAGGTTCTCTATTCAAGTGTGTGAGTAAGTTCCATTAGCCCCTGACCTCACCTATTGCTCATCACCTCATCAGGAAAATGTTCTCGCCTATTGGATTTGATCAGGCTTTTAACACTAAAGAGCTACCGGCTGGAAGAAAACTACTTAGACTGAAATGGAACTAGGCCATAATGTTGTAGTCGATATATAACAAAGTCAGGGACAGAAAGGTAATCTATCATTCCAGCACAACCATTAGCTGCTGATTTCACCACGAATCAATCTGCTGATCATTCAAAAGCAGAGGCCTATACACTGACAGAGAATGGGGCTGATGAGAACCACGTGGAAGTGTGGGGGGGGGGATGCATGTTGTCTATGCACACAATGAGAGGGTGACAGTGGCAGGCTGTGCCACGCTGGCCCACATAAAGCTGCAGTTTCCCCGAGGGCTGGTATCCACAGAGCCGAGAGGAGTCATCGCATTAGACCAGACACCCCCCACGCCTCATCTCCTTCTCCTCTCTCCTCCCCCCAACTCCAAATATGTCTTTCACGACCACACAGTTACTATTTTTATAACAATTGAACTTCCTGATCATTCTGTCTTCTTAGAATTTCTACCACATGTTTCTATTTTCTCCCCCATCTCTGTCTCTCTCTCTCTCTCTACCAGCCTGACAGAAAGTGGTAACTAATGCTAGAAATGTCAAAACAGATGAATTCCTGTGCCGTGCTCCAGCCTGCTCTTTTCCAGCTACAAGAAAGTAGAGCAAGCTGATCATTTTTAGCTTAATTCTTTCATTCTTGACTTGAACTATATACCGACACTTCCCAGTTTAGCACACATCTATAACTGATGCCATCTCATTCTGTCAGGGCTGCTTTTTGGCTCCGTGGCCTCTGTACTCTACGGGTGATTAGGGGATTCAGTACCTCAAGTAATTTTGTGCGCCTACCTTCAAATTCAAAATCATAACATTTTATCATTTCATATGCTGTTGGGAGGCATTATGAGATAATTTGTCTCACTATCAGTCATAATAAATTAAACCAATTTCATGATGCCTGAGAGACATAAACAGAGATGTTTTGAAGCCGAGACTGAAGGCTCAGAGGCGACAGTTTCCTCTCGACAGCTGCACCAAAGAGCTCACCGGTAAATATCAAAATAGAAATGTACAAGATGATTGTGTTGGGAAACGGTTAAAGCCACTGCTCGCTGACATGTGGGGGAGCTACGTACAGTACATCTCTCTCACACACACACAACTGCACTGCAAGCTCTGGTTTTATGCACAAGCTGGTGTGTACAAACTATGCTACAACACTAAAGTGTGTGTACATGTTCATATCACTCTTGGATTAAAGAAACTTGGGTATTGATAAACAGATCATATTAGTAATGTTTAAGACAAAGAACAACCTGTCCATTATTTTTCAATTAAATGATTGCTTGGTTTGTCCAACCAACAAATAGATATTCAATTCACAATGATATAAAAACAGAAAAAAAGCAGCAAATATCCATATTTTACAAACTGAAACCAGAGAATGAGTGCTTCAAAGCAATGCCAATGCTGTGTTCTGATCACCCTTGGATTATAAAAAAAAAAAGTGTAATAATGAACTGATCAGAGCTGCAATGATTAATTAATCATAATCATAAATTAATCGGCAACTATTTTGGTAATGGATTAATCGGTTTGAGTAAATCTTTAGAACACAGCTTTATAAATGTGAATATTTTATGGTTTCTTTACTCCTTTATGACAGTAAACTGAATATCCTTGAGTTGTGGACAAAACAGCACATTTGAGGGCGTCATCTTGGGCTTTGGGAATATTAAACAGATTAATTGACAATTAAAGAAATCGTTAGTTGCAGCCCTAGAAGAAGAGCTGGGTCAATACTCAAAAGTATTGAGATGTCTTTATGTGACAAGTTAGTAAGTGTAAGTGTGTTTTTATAAATGTATTTTTAAAACAAGGCAGCCCTTTTTAAAAATGCATCAAATGTTATTCTGTGTTTCTCAGAGATTAAATGCTGGTCCTGTGTTACTAGTCGATTGTGACAACAGGGAAAGGTTTGTTGTTCAACTTTGTTGCAAAATGAAGGAGGGACTTTTCTAAATGTCACTAGGTGCATTATGAAATCCATCTCTTCTGTGTAACTATGTAATTTTCTAAGATCCTATTTACGTGTTATAGCTGGCTATAAAATAAATGAAACCCCCCTTTATTTGTTGAGCAGCTTATTAATGGTCTGTTTAGCTTTTTTTGCCTTGCAAGACTCCATACAAGTAGAAATAACCCTCAAGCTATATCCACTCATACTATATGCACCTACAGTCCCTCTCATAAATTGGCAGCTATGGCTATATACACAGTCTAATGTATTCAAGTCATGACTGGGGACTGAGACAGTGTGCTGACAGCTGAGAGCAACGGCCAACTCAACAGGATCCCCGGAGTGCACAGTGACAGCTCCCAGCAGACACACAGTGAGTGTGCATGCACACAAACTGACCACTGTTTGTGGCCACACTTTATCTCCTGTACCAGGGAGCAAAAAGTATTGAAAAGGAAGTGCAGGGATTTTCCACTTCTAGTGAAAATCATCTACTGACATTAACATTTAAACACACAGGCGACCTGTTAACCTCTAAGCAGAGTGAAACTAAATTCTTCTTACCCAGTGTGTCTTTGATGTTCTTCACCAGCGAGCCTTTCTTCAGGCTGTTCTTGCGCTCTACGTAGTTTGATGGCACATACCCCGTTTGGTTGCCGGCGTTGCGGACACGCCACCAGGTCTTTGTGTCGTCCAAGAGGAAGAGACGCTCGTTTTTACGGATGTCAAGTTCCTGGTCCTGCTGGGCAGTGTAGTCCCACTTGGCTACAACAATCACCTCCTCTGTCATCTTTCATGGAGTCCTCCTGTGGAGAAGACGAGGACTGGAGTGAGCCATGGAGTAACACATTTTACAAACTACCACGTACAGAAATACTAGGGATGCACTGATCCAACTTTTTCAGTCTCGATACCGATATCGATACTGGGCTTTGGGTAGTGTGTTTAATTAATAAGCTGTATGCCTCCCTGTGTGGAAGAGACTGGGATCATTCTTTTATGTGTAGAGCAACGTCAGGCTTGACTTAAACAATGCTTTCCTAACTTTGTAAAACAAAATGTAACAAATAAATAGAGAGATATCAATTTAGTGAACTGCTATTAATTATTAAAATAAAGAAATCGTAAAAATCTTAAAAGTTAACAGGAATTACAATTCAAATGTATAATCTATATAGTATATGAATATAGAATTGAATTTAATAGAATAATAATAGACTTTTAGATTAGATCCTGAAGGGCAAAGTTTTCACCTTGCATGGCAGCCTCTGCTATCAGTGTATGAATGTGTGTGTGAATGGGTGAATGCTGACATGTAGTGTAAATCTCTTTTCAGTGGTGGGAAGACTAGAAAAGTGCTATATAAATGCAAGTCCATTTGCCATTTACCATTCAATAAATCAGCCCCATTGTCACCAATATTCGATCTAGCTATTTGAGTCGGTATCGGCCCAATATGTGATTCGGTATCTGTATCGGTGCATCCATAATAAATACATACATACATACAGTACATGCATACAGAAGCTTCAGAGTGATTATTAGCATAAACCTGACAAAAACCCAAATATTCACTGGTGCTTATGAGTGTAATTACCTGTAGCTTCTGAAATTGCTCATTCAGACAAACGTTCAAATTTTAGACCAGTGCATATACAAAAGCACCAAGTTTAAAAGGCATTAAAATCACTCGCTCCAAGCCCCAAACAAAAAGTCAGCAATGCAATGACAGGTCATTCAAAGCTTAGTCCTTAACAGTGTCAAATATAATGCATTAATTAAGATTCATTCAACACCCAACACAAAGTTATCCTTTGGTATATAATTAACTGACGATCAGTTGAGCCAAAGTATGAATAATGGTGGCCATCAACATTGAAACAAGACTGCCTAAAATACCTTTTATACGACACTAATATTTCTAGTGTAGTGGGTGATTTCAAGGTCTGTGTGTGTGTGTGTGTGTGTGTGTGTGTGTGTGTGTGTGTGTGTGTGTGTGTGTGTGTGTGTGTGTGTGTGTGTGTGCAATAAGGCTCAGTTTTGCAACAAGAGTGACAAGTCATTACAAATTAATCCATATCCATCCATGCACACATTTTTTAAACCGCTTATCCCAGCTCACATTGGGCATTAGAGAGGATACACCCTGGACAGGTTGCCAGTCTATCACAAGGGTAAATTACATAACCTTGCTAAATATTAGTTTAAAGCTTGTGGTAATATTCAGTGCCTAAAACTGGCACTAAAACTGATAATTCCTTGGATGAAGATTATGGCCAAATCTCACATTGCTCACGAACATCCTTCTGTGTAACAATTATAAAACCCAGAGGAGTCACATCCACAACACACCCAGAAGCAGATACCAAGTAAAACCAACTGTTGAAGACATGATAAGCCCGACAGGTTTTAGGACAGTAACAGTCGCTCTAAAATGCAACATTCAGCCCCAAAAAAACTACCCTGAAGAGGCTTCTTTGCTTGAGAGCAGCACAAACACACAAAATCAATTTATGTGCTCATTCTGCATGCTCTCTCTCTCTCACACACACACATACACAAAGCCTTACCTATTAGTTTTTGAGACAGACAGTGAGCAATTACATGCTCTATTTCACTGGGTCTTAGGTGAGGTGATTTGACATGGGGTTTGCTGGACCACTTTAACTGCTGAGGAATTACGTTCACGAGCCAAATGGTAAATTGTCTATTTAGGAGCATGCAGGAAGGGATCAGGGAAGTTTGATGCAATTTAGTTTCTGTGAAAACCTTTTCTGTGATAAATGGCATTTCGCGGTATGAGAACTATCCGAGCAATCCCGTTTATATTTAGCTCGCCGCCAAGTCAACAGTCTGCAGCTGGAAAGGAGATCACTGGAATAAATGAAGGTAGTAAACATGCAGATGATGCAGATGGAAAGAGGCTCTCTCTGAAGATAAGGGTGACACCGAATGAATAGTCATGTTGTAAAGCTTTTGCATCGGCAATTGCCCAGCCTGAATAATCAAATAAAACTGTCTCTTTCACATCTAATCTCATGTGATGCTGTCATTAGCTATTGTGGGACGCTGTGATTTATGGCAGGCAAAACTGACAGTTAAATATCCTCTACAACACAATTACACATAATAGATACCTTTTATTGAACTGTTTAATAATAGTGCTAAGGTTAAGACTTTTATAATACTGTTTCCAAATGAAACCCCTGCTGCGTCAAACCCAGTTGAACAGAAGAAATTGCATGTGTGAGAGAAAGCAGGTGGGTGAGTATAACTATATTTAGTATATGTGCACAAGAATACGGATTTTTCCACAGACTAGACACAAGGAATAAATAAGCACAGCAGCCCACATATTTAAGATGCAGGGGGATTGTATATTCCCTAACTCGTATTGTCATTTCCATTTGATTCTTTAATGAGAGGGCATAGCACAGATAAAGCGTAACCACAAAAGAGAATTATGATTCATGAGAAATGTAGCCGCACAAATTAGACCATATAAAAAGATTCCATTACTGGTGGAAAGATTGATATCTTCTGTGTAGGCTACATTTCATGAAATGCAAATGGAAGCACTCAGAAGCGCTGGCTGTTTTTTCAACCCAAGATATTCAATTAGGCCACAACCACAGAGACGGCGCAGCCATCACAGAATACATTCTTACAGTTACAGTCACATCTAAAAGCAGGGTTGTGTGCCACTGCATCAGAGTGTCCAATAACATCTTTCTATCTCTACAACAAGCAGCAAAAATTCAACAGCTTGCGTAGTACAACGCCGCACTTGTGAATGTGCCTCTGCTTGCCGTCACTAAAGCTGTCAAACTGGATTTCTTCACAGGCCGGGACAGGGACAGCAGAGGAGGGGAGAGGAGGGAGTTGTGCAACACGCCACAGGGAGAGTTTATGTCAAGTTCACCATAAGTTAAGTTACTCAACTTTCCATTATGTGACAACTTTTACTGCAGCAACAAAGGCAGCAGAAGGAAGACGGTGGAAGGGTCAGTTTAACAGCAGCTGTGATTCTTCGGAGAGAGCAGGAAATAGAAGTGGAAGGGCAGATTTATGACAAGATGAGGGACGGTGACGTCAAGTCTTCCAGGAGACAGGAGGTATGTGAACATGCTGCGGCCTCTATCCGCCTCAGGCTACAGCTGCTGGATTAGGCCAGGCTATTACTTTCCTTTCCTTTTATTGCATTTATTGCTCCTAGTGAGGATGGATGGATGAGAAAGCCTGATGATGGCTGTTGGAAAAATGCTCCACAGTATTTAACTGTCACTGCATTTGAGATATTGAAATACAAAGCAGACCAGAAGTGTCAGTGGTATTAATTCCTGGCTTTGTTTGGGATTCTCTACTTTTTCATTTTCCTCCTCTACGCAGCAAAGATTCAAAGGATTCTTGCTGTCATGCAGATGTGAACCCAGCGTCCTGTTGAAGGTGATGTCACGGGCGTTTCCCGCGCCGTCGCTACGGCAATCAACTGAGAATCCTGCATACATTGAGGGGGTATTATCTGAATTGGAAACACGGCACTGAGTAAGGACCTGGTACCAAAAGTGAGAAGTCTAATTGAGTCGAGTAGAGCCGTACCATGAAGTAGAAACACGGCTTTTCACAATCTCACACCTGTAGTTCAGTTCAAGTAAAAGAAAGATGGATTGTTGCCTTTTAATTCTGATCTGGTTGATGATCACACAGACCTTTTATAAACATACCACAAGCTGTAGACATGAAGTCAAACAGCGTATGAGGTCATCAGGTAACTCATTCATTGGACAGTTTTGGTGAGGTCATCCTGGATCATCAGTACTACACACTGTAAATAGGACCAATGTGGGGAACCTTCTGGTGACTAACAGCAGATTGTGTCACAAAAAAAATAACTGATTATGAGCATTATTAGCCTTATTCTATGAATAACGACAACCTGGTAGAAACAGGATGAAAAACAGACAACTTTTACAATAATATATGGGCAGATAGTTACTAGAGCTAGTAGGGGTGTAAGAAAATATTGATTGATTTTAAAGCTAGAGTGAATGTACTGGCAACATATGAAACTAGAAAACCTAAGATATCCAAGCATGTCATACTAGCTTGTCGGAAACAAGTCTAAATTTTGATTGAAATCTATATATATATATTCCAAATATCAAAAATCCAGTATCAGTCTAGCTATATAACGTTAGTTTTTAATTAAACACAAGCTCAACACGTGTGCTTTAACGCCTTTTAACCTTGGATTGATCAGGGAAAATCCTCGCACTCGTGTGCTGACACATATGTGGTACCATGATTACAAAATTATTTGTATGAATATGTCACTTATAAGATATCACATGTATGCCATCTTATAATGCTCTGGTTGGTCTGCTTTAAACACCAAAAATGAACTGGTTTTTAGGTCTTGGTCCTGTTATTTGGTCAACACCAGTGTTCGATTGACAGCTTTTACACCAGCCCAAACAAAGCTGACCAAACAGGGAAACTTAGGGAGACTTAGTTTAAACCAAACCAAAACAAGTTAAGTATGAAAGCACCCTATAAAGTGATCTCAGTCACTACACAATAAAACTCTTCCACAATCGTTCTAGCTTCATTCATTAAGTTCTTTCCACTTTTGACGTCTCAATTGACAAAATAACACGTGATATTCTCCCATCCTAGAATGAGCACTTTGCTTCCCCTCACCCATGATACAAATTTCTCTGTCACCCTGACAACCTTGCTCATTTGACAGCTTAATGCGAATGCCACAACAAATCAAGACCTTCCTCCTCTATGGGAAATCGTGTATGTCAGAGTGGCAGCTATACCATTGCTCAATCTGATGCCGTCACTCGGGACTTGCCCATGAAATCCACAAGCTACAGAAATCAATGTGGTTTTAAACCATGTGTGCTTCACTTTAACTGTGGGTGAAAACTGGATCCACCAAACAGAACATTTTATGATAGATTCGTTATTTAATCAGAGCCACTAACTCAGTTTCCTTGATATGGTTAACAGACAGACAGGTGGTCGAACAAAAAAAAAAAAAAAACGCTTTTCCTGTGAGAGAGCATAAACACACACAAAAGAAAACAAACAGATTTGGGAAAGACTGGGTTTAATAAGAGAAAAGCCTGGGAGCTCATGCTCCTCGTGACCCCCCATTCCTCTGCTGAGTTAAAAGAGGAAAGATGAGCGACAGACTGCTGAGCTGGGCTTCACAAGCACTTCACAACACCCTTCACTGTGGGGGGAACGCTCACAGGCTCTTTCAACACCACACAAAGAGAAAGGGAAAGTAAAAGAGGATTATAAAAACAAGGGGATGTTGTAAGAAAAAAACGTCTGGCAGAGCTTTCTGTGTTTGGCATTCAGGTCAAAGACAGAGAGAATTCAGCCAATGGGGGACATTTCCACCTCCCCCCTCCACTCCACGCTGTTTGCAGTAGTTGCTTCTCACAGGAAGGAGGACTGCTTTACTCCCTACTGGCAATCAGTGTCAAGCATTTGGAGTGGACAGAACAGACTGAAACATGAGGAAGCCAGACTCACTCTGTTACAGCCACTGTGGACATGGCTCTGTGATTTAAAGAGGCCTAATGGTCTTCTCCACAGTCTTGATTTGTCTCCATCAACAAAACCAGGCCAGAGGAGAATTAGATGCCTTTCACATGCAGTCAATCTAAGCGACGTTTTCCACATGTTCAGCTGTTGCAGCCAAATTTCCCTCTGCTACAAACAAAGCCCAAAAACAGTAAGTGACAGCTATATTGTGGAACAGGTAATTGTTTACAACCCCAACACGCTCTCAATCTGTCACTTACACACTTACGGCACATCTTCTGTCTCAGTAACACACTCAAAGGCCCCTAAACTGAGGGTGGGGTATTAGGGATGTGAATAATTAATCGTTTAACCACAGCAGCGCTGCATGAAACGCACCAGTCTTGTCGGTTAACAGTTAATAACCGGTTAAGAAGGGCGGGCTATTGGTTCGAAAAAAAGTCAAAATTAGCATGTATATGACATCAGCTGAGGTTGGTGGTTGCTCTTCTTCAGCTTCAGGGAAGAAAATGGGTGGCATACAAGTGGGTGCTGTCAAAAAAGACCAAAAACCCACACAAGAACATCTCAAATGAAAGTTACAACACCAAGGGGGTTTCTGGCTGTCGGCTCAAAATAGGACTGAGAAGAAGACACACTCAGACCACACAGATAGAGCCAGGGCTGCTATCACCACCACACCATATGACTGTAGACACAAGAGGCCTCTCAGCTATTCCAAAACCATGGTAAGTAGCACAATCTAAACCAGAGAGCAAACACGACCTAAGACAGAAATAGTCAATCTGATCAGCAGATGAGCATTCACAATAACATACACGTAAACCCGCAATTACTAAATGTGAAAAGTGATGTGCACACAAGTTATTATGCTGCAAATGACTGAATGCCTACAAAACAAGCAGAGATCTAAGAAGAGCAAAAGAGGACAGCGAACCTCAATACCTTGAATGACCAACATTTGTCCATTGCATTAAATATCAAAATCTGTCAAGTGCATTAAATGCCTGGTGAGAAAATCTTGTTTACTTATTCTGTGCTCAGGTAAATTCAATTTTCCGACTGTAGCTTAGGTAAATTACTTGTAGATCAATTGCATTAAAAACAACAAAACAACAAATTTGCGTTAATGCGTTAAGCCCTAAAAATATATATTTTTAAGATGTTTTTTAAAATTAAATAGGTAGGTTGTGTGCGTAACGTTAGCCAGTGTGCAATCGAGAGAGACAGAAAGAGAGAGAGACAGAGAGAGAGAGAGCTTGTGTGTGACGTATGTATGAAGTTAGCAGTAACATTATAGCTGTGAACGTAGCAGTGCATGTGTGCAGTTTAAATGCTACAACTCCTCAAGACCCAAGTCAAGTCCCTGTGTCTTGCTTGCCACCTGCTGATCAAAGTGAATGGGGTTAACTTCGGTCCAGGCTCACTTAAGATGGATTGACCTTTAAGGTTGACCAGCTACTCTCCTTTTAGTGATGATCTGCTCCTCTGAGGTTTGTTCAACGTTTTTGGCCATCTAATGTGTATATAATAAAGTGTATTGAGAAAGAAGTGGTGTTGTTACTAGTTCACTCATGTTGACCACTGAAGCGGCAATGTTGCACGTTCACACACCTCCAGACACAAATGCTTTAAATCTTAACTTGCCTAAATGGCTGATGACAAAAACGTGGAATTCCCTTCCTTCCCCCAACCTCTCTTTACAAGCATTTTTTCACATGTCACTTTCATTTTCTGTCATTGCTTCAGCCCTCCTCTCCTGAGTAAAGCCAACATTGTTGAGTGAGTCTCCATGACAACAGTCGCTGGGTGGTCCCATTTCCAATGACAGGGGCGTTCCCAAAAGAATCTGACTTCTATCCCTTCACTCTTCGATTTTCGATATTTCTTTACAAAGGATCAACTTTCATTCTACACAAAAGACGAATGCAGGCTCAGTACCCACAGGGTGGTGGTTTAAACAAAGGTTTTCTTTTCCCCCACTTAAGTCAGAGAGAACTAGCTCTCCAGGAGTGTCCCAAAAAAACTTATTGCTATGATGCTGATATCATTTTTAAAAAAAGTGTTACCAGCATATTTTATGTATTGCATAAATCACATGAGAATATGCATTTAACACCCTATTTTGACAGCAGTGACAGCACAGTAGGATATGATTGTGCAATCACCACTGTTATTTAATCCCTGCATCACACATTATCTGTGCAGACAGATGGTAGGTATTGATGTTTTTTCGACTGAAGCATAAAACCTCCAGTCCCTAATCTGTTAGAGATCACATTATGTGAGTAGCTGTTTTAATTAGTATCTGCTTAGTTTAGGCACAGAGTCGTGCATCATGCTAATTTGATATTATTATTCCATCATAATGATTGCACTGAAAGATGATAAACAATGCTGAATCCCTACTGCACTGCAGCATCCTTAGTTCTTATATTCCTCTCCTTCTCCGCAGCCATAAATAGCTGACTTCAGACTTGTTGGTTGTTTTCTCTACTCCTTGATGGCCACTTTACCTCCTTCCACAACAGTGCGGTGCTTGTTCACTTTGCACACCTCCCTGCACTCTAAACACATGGTGAGATGTCTCTTCTGGGCAGCTTGTTCTCTGCAAGGTTTATGACACATTACTCTCTACACAACCTCTCTCTGCTGCGAGCCATCATCTATTAGCATAGTTTTCCTCATGTCTTTTTTATCCTTTTTTTTTTGCAGCTTTGGTTCATAAGTAAAATGGGAAGGACTGTCTCTATTTTTAACTCTGAATGTGACAGGCTGGTATCCATGTCCCCTGGGACAACAACAAAAGGCAAGTGCCGTAAAGCACAGCAGGGCAAATGTAGTGAACGCAGCTTTGATGTAGAATGCTGCTTGTTTTCCCTCGACTGGGGGAGACAGAGAAAAACCCGAGGTGATGTTGTGTTTGTGTCTGACAGAGAGAGAGATAAAGTATGTGTGTGGAAAATGGGTCACTTCCAGGTCAAACAAGAAAGATGTGGCTCTAAGCTAATGAACTGTACTACACTATGTACATTTTCATATATTTGTATAACCCCTTATCATAAAGCATTTCTCCAAGGACCTTCTCTCTGAGTTCATTCAGACTAAACTGACCCAAACTTGTTGTCTCTCTCACCAAGCTTTGCAAATCTATGTCCTGTCAAAATATGGAGTGAAACACAGTAGTTAGCTGGTAGTTTTCTTCACCTGGAGCGGGGGGTGAATTTAACAAGACCATCCAAAAAAAAGGTGCTGCAGGCTGTGCAGAGAACAAGAGATGCTCTTGCTTTATGCCTTATTGAGCATTTTTGAGACTGGAGGCAAGAAACATTTCCACACTGCAGTGTCTTATTGGCTTGGGAACTTTGCTGGATATGAGCAGCTTGTGGAATCAAATAGACAAAATGCCCTCAGCAAAAAGAACCCTGCATTTCAGCTTACACCCCCATATAATCAATAAAGTCAATTAAGCAATCCAGAGGCAATCCAACAGGAGCACTCAGCAGTAAGAAGATACACTTGCTATGAATGTAAGGAGTGATCAGATATTATCATGAACATCCGGAGTATAAAGATGCTGTACGCTCTTCATGAATGAATAACCATGAGAGGCAGGCAAGTGAGGAGTAGCGAGACTACACTTATTTTACATCTGCAAGCAGGGTTCTGAAGAGAAATACAGTAATATTGTGGGCAACCAGGTGGCTCCCTACAGCTGTCCAAACCACTTCATGATGAGTCTGACAAGATTCCTATTTCGATATGGAAATGAGGTACTTAATGTCAACATAATTTCTGTTTTTCCAGAGAAGACTGAATTATGCAGTGATCACATGAAATTAGGAACAGATAAATAGTCGCAATATAAATAATGTACCAATTATGCATCTTTGCAATGAGACCCATGTTGCTCACTATGCTACACCATAGTGACAATG
Organism: Helicolenus hilgendorfi; assembly: GCA_916700815.1. Classification (NCBI taxonomy): domain Eukaryota; kingdom Metazoa; phylum Chordata; class Actinopteri; order Perciformes; family Sebastidae; genus Helicolenus; species Helicolenus hilgendorfi. The sequence goes on along the minus strand of CAKALG010041316.1, from coordinate 8,406 downwards.
TTGGTTAAAGTAGGGCTGGGTATTGAAGTAGATTTTATCTAGGCAAAGTTAACGTATGGCTCCTTAATCTTAAAGGACCAGTGTGTAGCATTTAGGGGGATCTATTGGCAGAAATGAAATATAATATTAATAACCGTGTTTTCTTTCTTCCTTGTGTCTTCTCTCTAGTGTATAATCACCTGATAAAAATAATTGTTGTGTTTTCGTTACCTTAGAATGATTCTTTATATCTACATAAGGAACGGGACCCCTCCACTATGTTTCACCGCCATGTTTCAATAGCTCTATTAACTTAGAACCGGTTATCTTGCGCCTAAATGAAGACTTGTGCCTGCTGCCATCCGTCAAACACCACCATGCCTGACCACATCAGAGTGTAAAGAGTTTATCTTTGGTAGCAATCATACAAAGGTACACAACAAACTATGCAACAGTAGAGAAATCATTATTGAATCACTTCAACTTAGGGATGTTGCATCATTACAGGAAATAAAAAGAAAGAATAGGGTTTCTTATTACTCAACTCAAAACAATGACAATCAATATCAGTGTAACACTTTTGTAAAACTGTTTATTATTAGAAGTACGGTAAGCTAGACAACTGCAAGGTCAAATTCAAACTGTCACTTCTTCTTAATATGCTCTTACGTGTTGAACTGAGAATATCTGTTGACTATTTTCCTGTTACCCACAGCTTCCTCTCCTGCCAACATTTAGTCTCCAGCCCACTGTAGAGCACAGCACTGTAGAATAAACTGTTAACCCTGCACTTTCCTAAAGAATGTGTCCATCAAAGCAGAGTTTGAACTCGAGATGCAACATTACAGGGCTGCACGATTATCTGAAGTTTATCGAAATTGCAATATGGCCTGCTGTCAAAGTTAACACGATAAAAACGGGTTTAGCGTAAATTCGTTTTAACGCCATTTAGTTGAGTGAAAATTTACATTTTAAAAAACTCAACAGCGATGTTTTTTTCCAGAAACAATGCCACAGTTAATCTACAGACCTCAGTTTACACAGAAACAAAATAAATCACCAAACCCGTCTTGGTTAGTCTTTCCAACAATCACCAACTCTGGTTAGGTCGAAATAAACCCTTATTTCACAGAGTTAGATGTAAAAATATGCCGGCTTGCACGATGTTTACACCCCGTCTCGCTCTCTGCCTGCAGAGCAGAGGATGAGTGTCTCTCGTTCTATGGAGTCAGGCCATTAAATTAGCTAAAAATAAAAACACATAACACAAAAAAAAAAAATCACCCAAATAAACAACAGGCATGTACTCACAATCTACAGATATATCTAACAACCTTATGTGAAACATCTATCAATCTACATGGAATAAGTACTGCAATAGAAAAAACAAAGCATTAGTGAAAAAAAACTTTCCTTGAGGAATAGACTAAGCTCTAACGTCTAACACGTCTAACTCTCACGCAGGTTTATATACTGTACATCACCATGCATCTGTGAGGATCCCTGCAAGCAATAAATGGCAGGAGGAGATTTTTTCTTTTAATGAGGTAACATGGGAGGAAAACTAAACAAGCTGTGTCTACTGTGTGCACAATTTGCATCTTTGAGTTAATTGACTATATGCTTCATATGTGATGAGTATGCAGGCAGTACCACCACTGATGACCCTATGCTGTATGAGGAAATAAACTTTCTGCCAACTTCCTTTTAAAACTACCTACTCTCGGGATAAGTTGTGAAAGAATATGTTGTAAAATGAGGTTATCTCATGCAGAAACTCGGTATAAAAAAGTCCTCCGAAACTTTCTTACCCCCTTCCTTCTTCTCTGTGTATCACAAACCACTGTTGACTCTACCCCAGCTTGAGCTGTACCTTCTCTTTGTACCTTCTGCTCCATCGGTCTTCTCTCTGCTCCTCCCTCGGCTATGGACCTGAATTATTCTCTTTGATCAGGTGAAGCTCCCACGAGAGAACAGACTGAGGAAGCATGAGCAATGCAGGAAGACTGGTGCAATGCAGACCTGTTGAACACCTTAAATCGCCATCATCCAAGTAGAAATGTGGATAATTTACTCAGGTCATTAACTTATAGTCAACTGTTGAGTGGACAGTCACAGTGAACATTTAAACAACAAGTAACAATTATTTTCTTTATCGGTTATTCTAACGACTGTTCTCTTGATTGAAATTTCCCAGAGCCCAACACAACGTGATCAAATTGCTAGTTTTTTCGACCAACATATATTTAGTTTATCAAATCATGAGGAAGAGAGGCATCAAACTTTCATATTTGAGAACCGGGAACTACCGAATGTTTGGAATTTTTGCAATGAAAAATAACTAAAACAATTAACTGATTATAAAAGTAGCTGCTGGTTGACTGACAGCTTGACTAATTAATAAATCTACCAATTGTTCAGACGATTAAGAGGTCTTTCTTCTTCAAAAGTTGACCATAATATACCGTTAGCAAAGGGGGCAACCATTTCTTCATAGTTCAGTATATATAAGTTGTCGTTTATTCTTCCTGTTTTTTTAAGATGCAGAAGTATGTGAGTCACTCAATGTTACAAAACATCAGCAAACCAAACATGATCTGATTTTTAATAACTTGTTTTCAGCCAATGGAGAAGATGAGAATTTTTTAAATATTTGCAGGGAAGAGAAACATTTTCTGGGAGATTTTACCATGCTATTTATTTTCCATGAGTGACTGTTATTTTCCACGACGGTCTAAATTTATCCAGGTTTTCCAAGACATGTGGGAACTCTTTCTAATGAGCATAGGCAGAGAGTTGTTGCTGGCATCCTGTTTGGTATCCTGCATGTTTGTTTGTCTATGTTATATAACCATGTGTTGTTCAGAGCTACGGGGAGACTAGAACAGTATGTTGGAAGCAGAAATGGCATATGTAAAAGCTACATCTCTTTTCCATGTATTCATGGACTATACATAAGACACTGCATAAGATCGCTGTATGCCTCCACTCTTTCACAGCGTCAGAACTGGCTGTGCTCTGAGGAAGTGTGTGTCTCTGCTGTTTGGTGCTTAGCAGGTAGTGTACATTGGGGTTTAGAGCAGTTTCACTGAAAACAGCTGCCTGTTGCAGCCCAAAACATCCTTATGAGAGTGGTGAGAGTGAACCAAAACAGTAAAGTTGTGGTCCGGACAGCTAAACAATGAGCTGAAACTCACTATAAGGCTCTGTTAAGCCGAGTGTGGATTTGGGTGATAATTATCTGTAGGTGAGACACCTTTGAAAGTGTCACATTGTTTTCACATTGCCATTTGATAAACTATTATATAAACAATATTAATTATAGCCACTTGTAACATGCATTAAGACTTTTGTTTCTTCTTGATTTCACTTTTAAAATATTGAATATTAGTAATAAAATTAGCCTCAAGCGCTAAATGCCAAAATTCCAACAGCAAGTCCAACAAAAGGAATGTGACACCTGGAAAATGCTCCCTACTATGGACAATAACAATTACTGCTGACACCTCTAAATCATATGAAGAACATAGGTTTCTTTTTTGCCCAAGGATGCACATGATGTTATTATCTCCGTGCAATCATGTTCACCTGTGGTCAGTGCTTTTGCTGATAATTCAAACAGTTTAAATACTTCTTCTCACCCTCTGAACTCTCCTGTTCCTATTATGGTTTCCTGCGCAGTAAGATTTCTTAGCTTGACATTTTACGATACACTCAAATGCCGCCGCAGTGATTTAGTGTGGCCTGAGCAAAGGATGGCATTTTTGCTTCTCTGACATGCAGATGATATCACTCCTTCCAGCTATTGCCACATAAAACACTAAAGCGCCATATTCAGCAAGCATCTGCCGGCAGCTCTCCATGCACTGCTGGGGAAGACCGAGGTCACACTCAAACGACTGTGGTTCTGCCAAGCCAAAACAGCAGATAAGGTATAAATAGATGTCCTGTAGCAAGTGTATATGATTGTGTGTGTGTGTGTGTGTGTGTGTGTGTGTGTGTGTGTGTGTGTGTGTGTGTGTGTGTGTGTGTGTGTGTGTGTGTGTGTGTGTGTGTGTGTGTGAGAGAGAGAGAGAGCAAGAAAGAAGAGACTCCACAGGCCAAATACTGTTTGTGTGCAGTCTTGAATTCTCAGGAGAGCCCTGTGGCACTCTGAGCTATACATCTCATAAATAAAGCAGGATTTCCTTCAGCTGCAGCTATGTGTGCGTGTGTGTGTGTGTGTGTGTGTGTGTGTGTGTGTGTGTGTGTGTGTGTGTGTGTGTGTGTGTGTGTGTGTGTGTGTGAGGTAGAATAAGAGAGAGTGTGAGAGAGAAAGGGCACAAATGGATTAGATGGGAAGGCCTATCGTATTGCTCCATTCAGCAACTGAATCAACTCCCAAGCACGCAACAGCAGATTTCAGAACAAAAAGATGAAGACATAATATCTTTATAGCCTACATGTTAAAAAATACATGAACCGGTGATAATCTGCCTTAAAATATTAAAAGGATATATATAATACAAATATCAAATTTGAGCATTAATCTCGCCTCATAAAGATTTCATGAACACTGAATTATCAGCCATGATTAGCCAGACTATTGTCCCAATATTTGGCGTTCAGAGAGGCTGTGACGTGACTTTTGCTTGTTGAACAATCTCTATATGCACAGCTACTGCGGTTCTTTCAAACGCCACACTAAAGATGTGATATGAGCCAAGAAATGACCTTGGAAAAAAGACATAAAAAGATAAAAATACCAAGGGTCTATTGCAGCTATAGCAGTCGTAACCTAATTAATCCACAGGTCAAGCACATGCAACATAATCAGCATGGTGTGAAAATATGTTACAAGCCAAGATAGAGCAGATAAGCAAGATAGCAGGAAATCACAGAAAAACATAAAGGACAGAAGAAAACCACTGATTCATTCTGTGGATCCAGAATGTGGGACACGTCAGGTGAGAGACACTCATCAAAATTTTAAAAGCCATTCATCTGGGGACTTCTTTGTAAATGCACTACAGCTGCAGATTAAAAGACAAAAATGCTCCTCCTCCTTCAGTGAGCGTTGAGACAGAAAACAGCCCTGTGTTTAAAACATGCAAGGGGTTGCTTTTGTTGTAACAATTGCAAGGCATACAGTAGGGGTGTAACAATGTGTGTAATTGTATTGAACCGTTCGGTACAGGGCGTTTGGTTCGGTCCGCGGCATCCTTTCAGTATGCACTGTGACCCAAACAGCCGTTTATGTCTACTACTTGCACACGCAGAACAGAAATTCTGGAGCGCAAGTTTTACCCGGACGGTTTTGGCAGCGCACCAGTTGTTCTCTATTAGCTGTAGCAGCGCTGTATGGTAGGTAGTTTAGCCTGGTTACAATGGGTTAATCAAGGTCAATGGACAACGTGCACAAGCTATAGTTCAGTTCAGGAGTGATCAGCAGGTCATAGTCTTATCATGGAGAATTACAGAATCAGAAATACTTTGATACAGACATTTTGGTAATTTATTTTTGTTATTTAGTTATCTTTTATTGACAATATGTCAGTATTTGAGTGCCTTAAAGCAGCAGTAGGCGAGATTGGAGCAAATCTGATTAAAAAAAGTTATTTTTATAAAACGGTCACTATATCCTGACAGTAGTGCATGAGACAGGTAATCTGAAAAAAAAAAAAGAATAATATTCAGTCCCCTTGCACACTACCGGTTGTCAGGTCTCAGATTCAGATATGTAGCTACTATCATTTGGCTGTTCTGTGCTGTCTTGTCTTGCTCATTGTGTGATTCTGACAACAATGTTTGGCTCCTGCATCGTAGAATCAGCAGATATGGTGGCAGGTTTTCACTAGAGTTGAATTCTATCCATGTAATCCCTCCCGTAGCTCATGTCCCAGCAAACACACACACACTTTTGATGCGCCTTCAGAGGCTCTCACTTTCTTATTCTGTGTGTGCAGTGTGAGCACTTTCCCTAATCACAGAGATTTCTCAATTATCTTGTGGAAATTAGTTCGAAAAACATTCCTAATTCTCTCTGCAGGCTTGAGTCACATGAGTCATCAATGTGTTTGCTCTCGAGGGATTGTCATAAGGAGGAAAATACAATACTTTTAATTTAAGATAAGCAACTGGCCATCCGGTGCATGCTTATAGATCCTGTAACCCAGAGGTTTTCACACCCTGTGGCACAGAGAGCTGAGGGTGTGCAGTATTTTAAATCCAACAAATTGCAAAACAAGCTTATTTCACTGATCCATGTCTGGTTGAAGGTGTGCTCATCGTGCAATCATCGATTCACTGGACCTCTTCAAAATATTTCTTCTGTTACACATTTCAAAGATGAAGATGCAACAAAACTGCCAAATTGTTTACATTGTTGTTAAGACATACTGCTGTGTTGACCATATAGCACAACATTATCTGGTGCTACGCTTACGCAGACGCTCTATAAACACTATTACACCCACCTCTATTTGTTTATTTGAAAAGGATTTTAAGGGAGCGCGTGTAGGGTTTGGGTTCAATGGTATAGTCTTGCCCGGTGGCTACAATCTGAAAATTAAAATGAGCAGCTGAAGATTAAATATGTCTGCCTGACACATTGAACAGTACAGCCCTGAAACTGATGCGACGCAAATACCAACATCGTTTTGATTGAAACGACTCATCACGTTGTTGGTTTTGTTGGACTGCAAAAACAGACACCAACTTAAGCTCATTAACCAGACAACATTAAAAATTCAGATTGACTAAATGAACGTTAATAAGATACAACTGATATAACTTGCTGCCAGAAATGTTAAGTCATTTCAACCTGTGAAAGTGAGGGACGCGTTATTTTACAAATCTGCCGCTGCCCTAGCAAATCCTACTGGATCGTTAGGGCACTGAGGGTGGAACTGGGGGCGTGACGCGCAGACATGCTACTCCTTCTAGGTGAAGTTCATCGCTGGCAGGTGAAAAGAACAGCTGGAAACACGAGTCATGGAGGAGGCACTGTCTGTGTGCATCTTTCCCCAGGCAAACATTGGAGTTAACTGTGCATGGGTAATTGGGCACTCCAAACTGGGAGTAAACAAGGGAAGAAGACAATAGAAGGAATAAAACATTTTCATAATAAGATCAAATTAAGTATAATTATCTCATTTTCGCAGGGGCAAATCGTTTGCTTCAACTGAAATACATATCAAAATGATCATAACTAAAGTGACAACCTTGTAGAAATCAAGAAAACCGGCATATATGTCAGCCCATCACAAAATGTGAGCAGCGAGTGGAACAATTCTTCGTCGTTTCCAAGGGACGCTTTCAATAGGGAAAACCCTTAAAAAACATGAATCGCAATGTTTACTAGAGCGAAGCGTCCACAGGAATGGTGAGAGATTGTTAATGAGGCTGAACCTCAGAGGGATGCATGTAACGTGGGCCGCGATGCTCTAAGGGGAACTTGGAACGTGGATCATTCTGTGAAATACAGATAAGCAAAGCTTGTGCTCTGGGTGAGATAACTCAATGTTTGTCTGCATAGTGCTGGTTTGTGCATCAGCACAGCCAAAGGGGAAAACGTCCACTTAATTAAATCAATTAGAGCATGAAGGGCCTGCCGAAGCCTCCACTAAAAACAACATGATGGAACAAACTCAAACAATGGATTAACTCTTTTTATGAGTCACAGAAACTCCAATGATGGATGAGCTACAGACTTCTCTTCACAACTTTTACATATTACTGGACAATACAAGCCATGTAAACAAGATAATGTTCTTCAATTTTGAATTTTATTGTTAACAAAGACTTGCTAAGCAGTAGGGCTGCACGATATATTGTTTCAGCAGCAATTCTCATTTTCCATGACTAAACCAGTATTTCCCATTGATTACCTACAGTCTAGGTAGACCCACCACAGTATCATAATGAACCGTATACATTTTTTACACTTCTCAACACGTGAGGTCCGTGTCTGCCTGGGGTATTCAACTCGATGGTTCAGAGACGGCCGCTTGGTGTGGGAGGATCCTCTTCCCAGTGCTTGCTTTACTCCATGGCGCTGCGTACCAGCTATAGTATCACAAGTGGACAGCTTTAAGTACGTCAGTTCACACCTGGCATTAGAATGCGTCTCCACATGCGTCTTGAGTGACCACTTGTGATCCGATCTCACTTCCCCGCTCTGTATGTACATAAACACGTAGTAAATAATACAGTAAAGCACAGAGGCCGTTCCCTTGCTGCGAAGCAGACGAGCGCTCGCGTCTGTCTGTCCATTCGCATAAGGAGCGCAGTGAGACCCCGCAGTCCTTCAATGGGGCCCAGGACACATTTGCGTACACACTGCTGAAGAATGTGGCTATGTGGCCCAGACCACTTCTGAATGTGGTCTGAGTGGACCGATATCAATGTGTCCTCACTGCTTATTTAGAGCTGTCCACTTGTGATCCG
>CAKALG010041314.1:0-10400 GCA_916700815.1 Helicolenus hilgendorfi | reverse complement strand
TGGCCACTGGGCAGCTCCACTGGAGCGGTTGGGGTTAAGGGCCTTGCTCAAGGGCACCTCAATGGTGATACTGAGGGAGGGGCAAGCGCTGCTTTTTCACTTTCCCAAATGTATCCTTCCGGTCACAAGCTCGTTTCTCTAACCTTTAGGCCACCACTTCCCATTTCTGCTAATAGATCCCAGAAAAGCTACACACTGGCCCTTTAAGGAAACAAATGTGAGAACCACAAGTGTTCAATTTGTGACAGGTAAACATTTGAACACCGTTATGCATGCTATGCAAGTGGTTCAGGTAGCACTACAGTACATGTACTGCTCTTACTGTTGTACTATATTTTCTGAATTGATCAGTTATTTTGCATGTTACTCTGCAGAGGAACTAAAGTGTATTTACAGCTAAATATTGTTTGCTCAATATTTTCAGTAGTAAAAAAAATCAAAGAAGATGTTTTGACATCACAGCAGGAAAAGCACAGGTGTACATGATAAAACTGAATGATGGTTGAATTTCACTAGCTACTTCAGTGTCAGAGTCGTGGTGTTGTGCATGCCGGCTCAATGTCCCACTGTCACGGCCTACTGGAACACTTGAATAGAACAGAGCCGTCATTAATGTTGTTAGTACCATCTGTGCTTTCCCTACTATGACGAGTCAAAATGTCTGCATGACATAGGCCTATGTACTAGAGTCAAATATAAAGTCACATGAAATTGAAATAGTCAAATGAAGTACCAGTACTTCATGTACAGTTCCTGAGTGTATGTACTTTGTTCAACCACCTGAGTATTTAACATACATTACATGCAAACATCTAAAACCTGTTTTATTATTTCAATTCCAGCATGTTTTGTGAAGGTAAGGGTTGTCACTATACACAGGGGACAGAGTAAAAGTGCCACTTGTGACAATTACAAAGTGGATGCGAATTGTTATATTAGCCGCAGCTGCACAGGCCGGTGGAGATGGTGGTGATCAGTCTTTACAGAGGCAGGTGCGATAGGCCGCGCAGCAGGCCTAACAAAGACAGATTGGGACCTGCAGGGCACATAGCAATAACCAGCAGATCCTCTCACACACTCCAGCTTAAAGCTCTGAGATGTGACTGTGCATGGATCACTGCTGACGGGGACAGAGATGTCACACACATAATACACAGAGGACATACGCAAGGAAATATATATTTCTAAAAGGTCAGAAGGATTACATAGTAAAGAGTTAGGTTGAAGGTTGAATACAGTAAGTTCATTTTACCCTGAGAGATCCAAATAGACCTGTTTTTGACTTTTTTTTTAGGGGGGACAGGTGAAATGTAGTGGGAGATAGCAGGTCAACAGTAGATGTCACATAGAAGTGGTGTACATCATCTGAAAGCTGAGAACCTGAAGATTCATTTGAGATGCAGCTCAGCACTGTATCAAGTTGTTCTAGTCATAAATCAGAAATAAACATTAAATGAATTAAAATAAATTATGAAAGTGTACAATCGTTTAGACCAGTGGTTCTCAAACCTTTTTCACCAGTACCACTAAAACATTTTTCACCAAGTACCACCATAATGACCGAAGTTCAAATACAGTAGCGTAGGACTACCCTATTCAGCAATGACCAGTTCACACAGGAGGCAAATGGATTCCTAATAAGAATATTCCTTATTGCTGACTTTGTCAAAGGGGAGCACTAGAACTGGCTCTGAAACGCTCATCCTACTGGAGGGGCAGCCTCTCACACTAGGCCTGCACCAGATGAGGAACATCTGCCATGTGCGATGACACTGTTCAATATTGCCATGACGATATGACCTGTGATAAATAAACAAATATTGAAGTGTGCATATTAGCTCTACATATTCATATAGTGTATTTCAAATATAACTGGGCTCAATGTTGTTTCTAGAGCAGCAACAGTAAAGTTTACAAGACTAAACTCCTTCATATCTCACTGGAAACAATCTAACATGTTGATCAAATCAATCAGATTCCTGACATGAAGTTTATTAAGACTGAAGAACACAGACTTCAGTCAGTCTCAGTCCTTCCTCTGTCCTCTGTCCTCCTGTCCTCTGTCCTCTGTCCTCTGTCCTCTGTCCTCTGGCCTCCTCCCTCTGCTACAGTACCATTAGGGCTGATGGAGGAGAGAGGGGTTGTTTGGTTTCAGCCAGCTGATGAGTATATAAGTCAGATATGTGACAAACTGACCTAAACAGTGAGACTACACAGCCTACTGCAGCTTCAGTTGCAGTCTCGTGGAGCCGAGGGTTACGCTGCTCCGATACTTTCTGAAGATAATAAATGAATAACTGGCAGGCTCCTTAGTCTGCAGACAGAGTTTTGCAATGTGTTCATCGTGCATGTTCATATGATGACGATGAAAATACGAGTTATGGGTCAGCCCTATTTCTTATTTATTTTTAAAAAAATATTTCAGAGATTCCTCCACAAGAGTCTCAGCTCTACAGTGATACCCAATTATGGAATTCAAGACTGTTTAGGGACCCCAGTATGCAGAAATATTCAAACACCATTTGTAGAATAGGAGAAAATATCACATTTATACAGCATGCAAAAAACTGTATGGTGTTTGCCCCAAACTGCATGTGATTACCATGAAGTGGGCATGTCTGTAAACCCAGAGAACCCATTTTACGATACAATACGATACAACTTTATTGTCAGTCTGAAATTCATTTTGCATCCATAGGCAGCTCAGTTTGAGAAAAAGTACACATCCAATAGACATACTGTTACCATAGACAGACAGACAAGTAAGACCCATCAGACAAAAGAACAAAACACATCACCATTCTCATACATAACCCATTACAAAAATGGGATTTACATGTCTTTAGCAGCACATTCATTATTATTTAGCAACAAGATGGACTGATGGACTAAAGCGTTCTTCAGCCTGATGTGGTTAAATGGAGGGACTCTGAATGGCCTCTTGGAGGGCAGAAGTTGATATTCCCCATTTAAAACATGTAAGGGATCAGAAGAGATGCTGTTGGCCAGTCTGAGCATGCTCTTGTTGTGAGCTCTTCAAAGGAGGCTGTCACAGGTTGGCCAATGATCTTCACACAGATTTTGATTTGGCTATAAAGTTTAGTTTGAAGTTTTACAGAGAGACTACTGAGCCAGGCTGTGCTGCAGTACAATAGGACTCTGAATCACTGATCTGAAAGATAGAAAAATAATCTGTCTGCTGGCTCCAAATGATCTGAGTCTGCCAAGAAAGTAAATGTGCTGCTGTATCTTCTTACAGGTAAATTCAATGTGAGGGTCCATGATAGGGTGGAATCAGGTATTTGTATGAAGAGACCTGTTTAATTTCTACATTGTGAATTGTAACTGGAGGCAGCTGACAGTCAGGAGGAAGGCCAAAAACAATGTCTTCTCTTACTAGTGTTAATGATAAGAGCGTTTTTGTCACACCATTCAATCAGCCAGTCGACATTACACTGATGCAAACTGAGGTCATCGCTGTCAGTCAGCAGAGAAATGAAGGTGAAATCATCAGAGTACTTTAACAGACATTGTTGGGCACACTGGTGTACAGTGTACAAAGTAAATAACACAGGTGAACTAATGCAGCCTTGAGGTGCTCCAACATTAGTCCTGATGGAAGAAGAGAGAGTGTCATTTACTTTTACTCGCTGTATTCTGTTTGTAAGAAATGAGTTGTACCAGTGAATGAGGTTTGGGTTGAACTGTAACTGAATCATTTTGGACAGAAGCACATCAGCTGGATTGAGTTAAAAGCTGAGGAGAAATCCAGGAAAAGAACTCTGGCAAATCTTTTTGATTTGTCAAGGTGTTTGGAGAGAAGATGCACAATAGTGACAACTGCATCCTCAGTGCTGCGGCCTTGCTTATAGGCACATTGGAAAGGATCCTGTGTATTACCTATTTCTCAGTTGAGATGACGGACCATAATCTTCTCCAGTGATTTCATGATAACAGATGTGAGTGCTATTGGCCGAAAATCATTACACTCTTTAGGACAGGGTTTTTTGGGGAGAGGTTTCTGTGATGTCTTCCAAGCTAGTGGAATGGTGTGAGTGTCAACAGAGAGTTGAAAGACAGGCTGCCAAACAGGGGCCAATCATAGTGTCCCAGAGTCTTTTAGGGTTGTTGGCTTTAAAGTTCTCCTCCAGACGCTGCTTCTCTCTCCTCTGGCTTACTACTTCTTAGTTTTGTTTTATAAGTTGGAATCAAATGCACAACGTTATGATGAGAGTTTGCAACAGGAGGTCTGATTCTGGATTCATAAGCCATTTTAACATTTACATAACATTTATCTCGGATCTTATCCTTCCTTGTCTGGTTTTTAACATACTGACAGAAGCCGGGTAATGGACTGTCCAGGTTACAATGATTTAAGTCTCCCAGCACTATGGCTGCTGCGTCAGGGTGTTTCTGTTGCAGTTTATGTACACAATCTGAAATGTCGGCGGGACATACACCACGCACAGCAGGACACTTCCAAATTCCTGCGGTAAATTAAAAGGTCTCACTGTCATGCAAAGCATCTCAACATTGGGATCACAGATTGTGTCTCTTACGGTAAACTGACGGCACCAAAGATCGTTTATGTATACACATTTATCCCCCCACCTTTGCATTTCCCGGAGTCTCTGTTAGCGCGCACCAGAGTGAATCCACTGATCTCAAACAGGGAATCAGGCATATCTGGTTGCTCTCCGTGAAGCAAAGTAAGGATGCTTCGCGAATTTCAAATCAGTTCCTTGCGAAGGCTCGGATCTCGTCCACCTTGTTGTTCAGAGAGCGTACGTTGCTGAGGGTGATGGATGGGAGCGGAGGCTGTGTGTGCCTTCACCGCAGGCGGTTCCTGATCCCCCCTCTCCTTCCCCATTTTCTTCGCCTGAATAGCCTTCTCAGCTCAGGTGGGGTGTTGCCCAAAAACGTCGGGGATATTGAATGCTTATCATCCATTGAAATCAACGTAGGACGTAACTCCAGCAGAGTCTCCCGACTGTAGGAGAGGCTTCGGAACGCCGGGATACCACCGTCCATTGTGGCACACGGGTATGTTGTTGTTTGTGAGTGAGCCAGAGACCATAATCTCAAAAGGATGATGATCCCCGCCAGCGTCAGTGTAATCCACGCACGATTCATCTTACACATCACATGCAGACATTTCGGACAGACGGCAACAACAGTAAACAACGATTAAGACATTTAATAGGACTCAAACAGAGCTAGCCCAGGACGCGCTTCGCAGCCAAGCAGCGCACCGCACTTCGGCATCGCATATGAAGCATACATCATTTCCCTACAAATGTATGTATATATGTATTACTGGAAATCAATTAACAACACAAAACAATGACACTTGAGCTTGTAGCACATGACATGATGTCATTTGTCTGTCCTCGGTTATGGCTGTGTCCTTATATATATGTATATATATATGTATATACATCAATTTAACTTATTCATGGATATAAATGTCATGGAAAAGCAACTTTTACTGAAAATATTTAATAGCAATTATTCGCACACTTTATCTGTTCAAAATGTACCTTAAAGATAAATTTATCAAGTATTTAATATTCTTTTCAACATGGGAGTGGACAAATATGCTGCTTTATACAAATGTATGTATATATTTATTATTGTAAATCAATTATCAACACAAAACAATGGATTTATTCTACAGCCTTGTTATGTCACTACGTAAAAATGAAAGCACTTATTTCTGGATGAAAAGCATGTTTTCTGCCTGTATATTTAAAGCATAATTCAAGATTAAAGCTGCAGTTGGCAACTTTGAGCAATAGGATAAAAATGAATTCTTATAAAACGGCCTCTATAGCCTGATAGTAGTGCATGAGACAGGTAATCTGAAAAAAAATAAAAAATTGCATGTGTGTCTTCCTGTGCTCCTGATCGTATTTGCAAGATTTCACCGTGCCCGAAGGAAAACAACAATGGCTGTCAATCGATTAAAATATTTAATCCCGATTAATCGCATGATTGTCCATAGTTAATCGTGATTAATGGAAAATTAATAAAAACATTTTTAATGTGTTCAAAATGCACCTTAAAGGAAAGTTTGTCAAGTATTTAATACTCTTATCAATATGAGAGTGGAAAAATATGCTGCTTTATGAAAAATGCATGTATATATTTATTATTGTAAATCAATGAACAACACAAAACAATGACAGATATTGATCCAGAAACCCTCACAGGTACTGCATTTAGCATAAAACAATATGCTCCAATCATAACATGTCAAACTGCAGCCCAACAGCAACAACAGCTGTCAGTGTGTCAGTGTGCTGACTTGACTATGACTTGCCCCAAACTGCATGTGATGATCATAAAGTGAGCATGTCTGTAAAGGGGAGACTCGTGGGTACCCATAGAACCCATTTACATTCACTGATCTGGAGGTCAGAGGTCAAAGGACCCCTTTGAAAATGGACATGACAGTTTATCCTCGCCAAAATTTAACTTAAGTTTGGAGTGATATTTCACCTCCTTGGCGACAAGCTAGTACGACATGTACTACGTGTATGTTGGTAACAACAGGATTCCTTAGGTTTTCTAGTTTCATATGATACTAGTATCTTCATTCAAACGTTAAAACTTAGCCAACTACGATGTAAAACTCGCAAGTTGCGTTACTGTGTTCAAGAAATTTGTGGTTTTAAAATGTATTTACGTTTACGCGTTATTATTGCATTATCTTTGACAGCCCTGACTCAATAATATACATCAATCTTATTGTGCTAATTTTCACATTACTATTTATATTTTGGCATTTTATACTGTCCAAATATTTGGACAAAATTGTATTTTGATGCTTACGCAACATTGTTTTTGAAACTTTCATGCCAATAAATCCTCTTTGAATTTGCTTATTCACCCTGAGAAGTTACAAAGATTATATTGTGACAGACTATGAAGAGCACCAGGTGCTCACAGAATCCAACAGGGGAGTTTGACATTAAAGCCAGCAGGTGTTGTAGCTGTGAATCATGTTCAACCCACACTGCTAACCTGTATTCATGTATCTGCCCTCTCACCCACCAGCTGCAGAACTATCCTTTGTCAAACGACAACTTGTACTGACTCATTAAATTAATTATTGATCTGAAGGTTAACTCACTGTGGAATTACGTAGAGTGTTGGCTGCTTTGTTTAACTTTATAAAGGAGCACCATTTTCAAGTTGAACTTGTATGAATGGGAAATGTTTTTTGAAAAGTATTAACACAATAAAGTGCATGCAAAGCCCTTGGCTCAAAACAATACGCTTCATTACTCGCCTTGTTAAATCACTCATATTGAGCTGTGCCACCAATGCCATTTGACTATTTTTAAACTTCATAGCTTGAGACATGTCTGGCAGCAGAGGATTTCTAATGGAGCTAAAGCACTGCATGTGTTATCTGAGCCAAACAGGGTATGACAGAAGGAAGTGGGCCTGAGCGGGGCTTAATCCAAGTCTTTTGGGGAGAGCTGCCTGCAATAGGACAGAATGATGGCTTTGAAGACTGAGACTTCAACCCACCAAAACCTACAGATGCTCAGCAAATGGGTGCACTTCTGTTAGCAGAGTAACATGTACATATGGATGAGGAAATAACTTTTTAGTTGAAAAAACTTGAAGGAACTGGTTTGTAACTCTTTCACTAACTCACAAGGCTACCGCTAAACTGTTAGCAGCCTGCTGATTCTCCACAAGGGGGAGCTGTTTTGTCATTGTCAGCCCAGTTTTCATGCTAACCCAACATCCGTTGGAAAGTTGCAGTTTAGATGTAGACACGGTGATATCACCTCCTAAAGCATCAGTTCTCAATAACTTTGACTTGTGACCTTTTTATAGCCAAGCAATGTCTACCTCCGTACAGGCTGCTTATATCTATGAGTTTTGAGAAGTAAATCAAAAGAGTGATGTTTCCTTTTTGTTTTGATAACATATAATATATTTTTATGAAGAAGAAATGTGTTTTTTCCTCCTTTCCTAACTAGATAATCATCTTGGGACTCTTCAGATTTATCTTGTTTTGGGAACCACTGTCCTAAGAGACATATGAAAGTATTAGTTGCTTCAGTTTTATATATAAACTGGGAAAAAGTTTGTAAACTTGTGTTTGTGGATTATTTCTCTGTTGTTACAATGCTAATGGTCATTGTATTTTACATTGTTGGAAAGCCTGTTTAATTACCTTCACAATGATGTCCAACATGTAAGGATCATGCATTTGTGGGATGAGCAGCACAGCTGATTATGTGGGGAGCGCCCAAGAAAAATGTTCCAAAATGCTCTGCCAAAGGTAAACAGTGTATTCTCCTGTTGGTATCGACTCTTGTTTTGAGCTCCACCTGTGTGCATGGGGTCTGCTGGGTATTGAGCCCTACTAAAGCGATCATTTGGCGTCTGCTCCAAGCATCGGCATGCCACGTTATCTAATCTGGATAAGGCCCGTTTGATAGGGCAAGTTGAAGCTGGTGTTCCACACAACCAAGTTGCAGCATTCCTTGGAGTAAGCCCTGGCACCATCTCCAAACTGAAGGCCAAGTTCCGTGAAACCGGAGATGTAAAAGACAGAACGCGAAGTGGGCGTCCCAGGAAGACAACACCCCCAGGTTTGCAGGACGTTATGGCATACAGATCTCTGATCAGACGGTCAGGAACAGAATGTACACAGCCAATCTCAGAGCTCATAAGGCTGCCAGGAAACCTGCAATGACTGCCCTTCACCATCAGGCCCGTTTGCACTGGTGTCGATAACACAGATAATGGAACCTGAACATGTGGGGGAATGTCATGTTCAGTGATGAGTCCAGGTTCTGTCTGCCAAAGTTGGAAGGCAGGGTCAAAGTATGGAGACGACGCAGAGAACGCTATGCTGATTGTTGAACCGATGGAGTAACAGCTTTTGGTGGGGGCAGTGTCATGGTGTGTGGGGGGGCATCTACCTCACTGGCAAAACAAGGCTTGTCAGCATTGAAGGTCTGGGTATCATCGGATAATCCGTTATTCCTTTTGAATTCAAAAACGAGAAAACATCCGTTTTCTCGTTTTTCTCGTTTTCTCATATTGTGTAAAACCATGGAAGGAGTTCTTGCCAGCCACCTGACCAGCACAGTGGCTACTAAGCTAGATCTGCTACAGTTCACTTAAATAAGATCAACAGAGGCCCAGACGACGCTGTGCTGACTCTGCTTAACACAGTCACTAAACACCTGATGCATCCTAAAGGTTATGCCAGAGCTTTATTTGTGGATTTTAACCCAGCTTTTAACTCAGTGCATATGCAAGACGCATATTCTCCTGAAAAGGCTCACTGATCTCAACATCAACACGGGGTTAGCTGTGTGGATCAGAGGGTCTGTGTCAGGGAGAACATGTCAGACAGGCTACCCACAAGGCTGTGTTCTTTCCCCTGTGCTATTCTCTCTTTTTACTAATGAGTTTATGATCAGTGAGACACATTTTAGACTGTTTAAGTATGCAGATGACATGGCCTTAGTTGGCCTTTTACAGAAAACAGGCCCACTAGGTGAAGCTGCCTATCTGGCCCACACTACAGTCCTTCAGACATGGTGTCACACTAGCCAGCTAGAAATCAATTTGGCCGAGACGAAAGAACGAATCATGTGCTGCACAAAACAACATCTGATCACAGAGCCAGTTTCACTTGATGGCCAACATGTTGAAACTGTGGATCACTTTAAATACCTCGGTACAGTCCTGGACACCCGGCTGAGCTTCTCTGAAAATACAGAGTATATTTTTTAGAGATGCTCACAGCGACTTTATCTTCTAAGGAAACTCAGTGGCCTCAGAGTCAGCCAGCAGATTTTAGAATTAGTGTACAAAACTATTGTTGAGAGGATTTTAACCTTTAACATTCCTGCCTGGTACGATCACCTACACTGTAGATAGAAGAATAAAGGACTGTGTCAATGGCAGGCAAAATAGGTGGTAAACCCCAAAAGCCCATGACTCAACTTTTTACAGAAAGGACGAGGAAGAAGGCGAGGAGTATCCTGGCAGATAGCTCCCATCCTCTCTGCAGCCAGTTGGGAGGCGCTATAGAGCCCCTCTGGCAACTAAACATGTGTTTAAAAAGTCTGTCATCCCAAATGCCATCAATATTCTGAACTCAACACAGTGACTGAGCAGATCTGAGCCACAGACACTGACATGAACTGTTTTTAATGTGTAACATAACCTGTCTCTGTTTTTTACTAACTGCTGTCTGCTTTTTAATGTCTGTTGTTTTCTGTGTTTTGTGAGCCAAAGGCAAATTTCCACCCCTCAGATCATATTGATATAGATCAGATCATACTGATATAGATCAGATCATATTGATATAGATCAGATCATATTGATATAGATCAGATCATACTGATATAGATCAG
>CAKALG010041310.1:0-14782 GCA_916700815.1 Helicolenus hilgendorfi | reverse complement strand
ATCGCAACGCAACATCTTCCAGCAACACACTGCGTCAGCCAATTAAAATACGAGCGTGTGAGCATTCCAGGTAGATTACGCTGGAGTGTGTAGCGTTGTGCTAATTCCACTGTTTACCCCGCAAACAGGCAACTTTCCAGAGCCAGGAGCTTCAGATTGTAGTAAGCACAAACGCAGACTGCTCAGGCTGGCAGCACAACTCAAAAACAACAAATCAAAACATCAAACGGCGAATTTGGCACGCAGGTAAAACGGCAGCGTTGTGGCGATGAGGAAGCGCCGCCACAGTGAGCGAAGGCTCGTCAGACTAACCTGATGAAACTTTTACACAGGCTTGTTCAACACCCTCCAGTACATCACCTGCAACTGTTAACAACCTCACATGGCTTGTGGTACTGCACAGCTAGACTTATTCATACAGCTGAATTCTTCTTCCGTGGTAAACTGTTGTGGTCCACACATGCAGCAGCTCTGCAGGTATGTCAGGTCCTCCTGGCATAGCTGACGTGCACGTCCTCAAAAATAACTAGTGCATCGCCAGTGGGGCCTATGGGGAAACTGCAAGAGCAGTAGGGCTGTACAATTAATCGATATTTATCCAAATCACAATGTGGCAGGAGGTACAATGTTTGTTCAAGGTGAGATGTGTGTCAAAATATCATTTTAAATGGAATATTGTGGCGCTGCAGAGATGTCCTGGCCTACACATCATACTTAAGAGAACATCTTTGTTTTGTACTGATTCCTGCAAAAATCACACCATAGTCATTTCTATATGCTTTTCAATGAAAATGAGAATAATGATGTAAAAATGATCATTCCTTCTAATATTGCAATCATAGCACACTTTTTTACACTATCGCCCAATTGCGATTGCAATATTGGTCAAAAATAATCGCAATTAGATATTTTTTCAAATTGTTCAGCGCTGAAGAGCAGAGATCAGTCTGTTTAATGTTAGTAAAATGAGTTTTTTATGATCTTTCAAAGTCAGTGTAAAGCTTCTGGCCAGCTAGTGGCTCTCTAGTACAAAGTTATGCTCATATAATGAATGTACAACACTGCCTGATGATGAACAACACATCAATCTATTGCAGAGGTGGCAGGACAATGATTAGGTTAAATTCTTTACTGAACTATGAATAAATGCGCTGAACCACCGCATCACACTGACAAATATTATCTGACCACACACCCACTCAAGCAGCACCACTGATATGATTAACAAATACAGTTCAAACAGGAGTCCATCTAAGTCCAAGTATGATGACGTCAGTAGAGGAGGAGGCAGTAAAAGAACATGCAAGAGCATCAAGAAAGTCAAATAAATATGTAGACAAGGATCATAATTACAAAAGACATATTCAGCACCATTTAGATTCAACACTGATTTAGCATTACTATCAGAGTTCTTGTTCTCCACAATGCTTTTTGTTCTATTACATGTTGCTGAAATACCACAATCACAGTTCTCTATACAGAGCTGAGTGTGGAAATGATATTTGATCAAATATCTCGACAAGAACAGTCGGGCTTACTGATGCTGTTTGAGCGTTCATGAAACTATAGACATGGTTTTGTTATTGTAATTCACACGAGGTACACCAGACCAAAAACACAGCTCTGTATTCAGCGCTAGAAACACAAGATTAAGATGTTTAACTTCTGTACAGAGAAAATCAGCCTCTTTAGTGTCTGACAACATTATGATAAATTGACAATTTTCTATATATACATTATAATTAAACGACTGTACTCTTTACCAAGACGTCACTATTTATTAAATGCCTCAGTCAGGAAAATGTTCTTATTTAGAAACAGTTCTGTCATTCTCCCACACAAGAGTAGGACTGAGAGATGAGTCACAATCCAGATATTGTTATTTTTTGGAGTTATATATATATATATATATATCCTTTATTTAACCAGGTACAAAACTCATTGAGATTAAAATCTCAGCACAAACACTGTTACAACAATAAAAACAAACAATACAAGCAAACAAATACAACAGTCACACGCCACGAGTGAACGAGCATGACATCCAGATTGTATGCAAACAATATGCTATAAGACACAAACAGGTCAGTTTCACAACAATTCAGTGAGACAATCAGGAGCAATCACATTGACCTAGAGTGCCTCTTTCTCCATCCTTTAAAATGGACTTCTATTCCCCCGTACAGTAGTAATCAGCTCTGACTCTTTCAGTTCCATCTGTCCATTATTCCAGGAAGAAGGAGCAGCATATTTAAAAGCTTTTTAGCCTAGCTCCTTTCTAACCTTTTGGGACCAACAGATACGAAGGAACCAGCCAGTAATAAAACGTAAAGCACAATGGTAACCAGTATCCAGCTTCTTTAGGCACTGGTCAGGTGCATTCATATAGAGCAGAAAACCGTTATCCAATAAAAGTAAAAAAAGTTGCTGAAATCAAATGTTTCCTGGCCTGGAGGGAGAAACAGGATTTTTCTCCCTCCAGGCCAGGTAACACTTGATTTCAGCAAGATTTTTCTAAAAAAAGATCCCCTATTACTGCACTTCTTTTGAAACGTTGCTGAACTGAGACAGTATCTGCCGTTCAATTAGTTATCCACACAGTTACAAGAGAGAAACGAAACAAACAGGTGATAATTCCGTTGTGTTCCTAAAGAACCACTGAAGAAAGGGGAAGGAAAGGAACAATTCTGGATAGATACGGCACCTTTCCACCAAGCAATCCAGTCCAGTTCAGCTCATTACACAATACACAGAACGCTTATTTATGCATTTGCATTAGCAAAAGTTGTGGATGGTACCAATAGGACCTGTCAAATTCTCGGTCGAGGTTCCAAGCGCGCTGAGCCGATACTAGAAGGTGGAGCTAAAACACTGCAGACCACTGATTGGTCAAAGCAAATCATCACTGCACAAGCTGCCAGTAGCGACCTCAATTTTTAATTCACTCGACCCAGATTAAAAAAAATGTTAGCTCACCAAACTATGTAGCTACGCCATCACATTACACACACTACGCCATACAGCTGACAAAGTGCAGATCGTCTGCTTGGATGCCGTTGAAATGATTTAGCGAGTGTCCTGTTGAAGATGAGCTGTTTCACACAGCGTCGCTACAGCGTTCAGCTGAGAGTCTATACTATCTGCATAGAGAAACATTTTTAACATCACTTTCCTAACTTTCTAAAACAAATAAATACATAGATATACATCTATGATATATGTATGTATCTATGATATTTATCATTAGAATAAAATAGATAGTAGTACGCCAGCAACTTGGTAAAACCAGGAATTACAGTTGAGGTGTATATGACTTGAACAGGAATTCAAATTCCAGTATATAATGTGTATGGTATATAAACTTAGAATTGAATTGAATAGATCGGCCTCATTGTCACCGATACCCGATCCAGCTATTTGAGTCAGTATCGGCCGATATCTGATCCCGTATTGGTATTTGTTCATCCGTAAAACACAGCTTTAGAAACACCTGGACAATGCAGCAGTAGGTATATAGCACTAACAAATAACTAACAGAACTTTACAGTATGTATTCATGAGCATCTCTTCTATTCTACTTTCCCCGATAATTAGTGATTTGTGAGCAAAAATTCATCTTAATTCAAAATGTATATATCTGAGGTTAGTGGAAGTGTCCCCTTAGAACAACGTGTTTTTTAAAATCCCATATGATTTCAGACTACACAGTGGTTTAAATTCACAGCTTACTAAAGTATTGAGAGCGTCTCCTGACTGCGTCTACAGCTGTAAGACCAACAAGCATATAGTCCTGGTTTAATGATGCGGAATTACTGCTCAGTGTCAGCTTGGCTCGCTGTCAGCTGATATGCTGTAAGAAGAGGTGTGTCTATTTTAAGTCTAGTGGTCGGCCTATCAGAGACACACACATTACACTAGAAAGAAAGTGTTGTGTGTGTGTGTGTGTGTGTGTGTGCTTTGACATGTGTGTGACTTACTGGTGTGTCTCAGCTGAGGTGTTGGTATGAGACTTTGACTCCACTGGTATGTTGTATAAAAAGAGAGGGAGAGAGGGAGAAACCTACAAACAGACATAAAGCTAATGAGCAGACAGGAAGGCATGTTGAAGGGTAATGAGCGCTGTGGAGTGTGAGATATGTGTGAGTAATGACAACGTCATGATGTCTGGTCCTTATTGGACACGTCGTGTGACCGTTCTAAAGTCAGAATGTGACCCTGTCATTCTTTAATTGCCTCACTGATTGTCATCATGATGTGTGTGTTCACCGACTGTATCTTTTACTATTTATGTCAGACTTAGTGATCCCTGTGGATAAATTCCTCCTGCATTTTTTTGCCCTAATAACAGTGTTGCTGGTGCCTGGGAACCAACTCTGGTTATGACATCGAGGGCCGCAATTTGACTAATTTTGTTGTGGTTTGATGAGGGAATTGTGCTGAAATAATGAAGTCCAACTAGCGCTGTAATAGTTAACGTGATCATTTGCTTGTAGCGTGTACTTGTAAACTGTGTGTAGTAAGTACAGTGACAACCACGTGTAGTGTGGCCTATTGTGCTTTAGCTCTCGTGTTAGCCGTAGCCTTTTTCCTGTGTGTGTTTTGTGTGAACATTTGTAGCTTTAGTTTAAGTAGTATATCTTTGTACATAAACTGGGAAAAAATCAGACTTAAACATCTTGTTGTAAGTTGTATACATTATCTTTGTAAATATATTGGACTTTAATCTCTAGCTAGGGGTGAACAGCCAGTTTATTTCATTTGTTTTCTCCTGTTTAAGTGAAGGAGTTAGGTTTAGTCCATGTATTTCTGTTTGTTTCTTTTGTTATAGGGTTTAGTTAGAACTTGGTTGAGAAGTGGTTTTGTTTGTTATATTTGGCCTTTAATTCACCCTGAGCCCGCGCTTCCTTTTTTTTGTATTTGTCAAATAGATATTTGATTATTGTGTGCAGCAATAAATATTAATTGCTGCAATTCATTCGCCGTTTCACCTTGTATATATGTTGCGCTTCCACACCCCTAGACTGGGGTGTAACAACGTGTTAACACAAATTTGTTTTAACGCATTAACGCCTTCAATATTTAGGTTGTAGTGGCTCATTTTTAAAGCTAGAGTGAAGATACTGGGAACTAAAAACCTGATGGGTGAAGGGCAGTCATTGCAGGCTTCCTGGTAGCCTTATGAGAATACACTGTTTACCATTGACGGAGCATTTTGAAACATGTTTCTTGGGTGCTCCCCACATAATCAGCTGTGCTGCTCATCCCACAAATGCATGATCCTTACAAGTTGGACATCATTGTGAAGATAAATAAACAGGCTTTCCAACCATATAAAATACTTTGTCAATAAGCATTGTAACAACAGAGAAATAATTCACCAAACACAAGTTTACTAACTTTCTTTTTCCAGTATATTTTCCTCAGCTACTAGAGAAAATGTGCTTACTTATTCCAGACACATTGCTTTGTATTGTTTGTGTCCATGGAAGTTAGCAAGTGATTGACAACAGAACCTGCAATGATCTCAGCATTTTCATGAATCAGCACATTTTCTGAAGTAGAAGTGTAGATGATTTGTTCGTGTGTAAGTCTGTGTTACAGCTTTCTATCCCTCACTCGCTTTTATTTTTCTTGAAAGACACAACATAAACATAAAAAGGTTCTGCCCCAACAATCTACATCAATCTAGTCTTTCTTCCCGGGACTCTCCCTCATCCTCCTCTCCCTCCTCCTCTTCCTCCTCATCCTCCTCCTCCTCTCTCTCCTCCTCCTCCTCCTCATCTTCCTCCTCCTCCTCTCCCTCCTCCTCCTCCTCACAGTAAAAACTGTCCACAAATAGCTTCCTCTCTAAATCAATGTTCCGTGCACACAGGAGGGCTACATGCTCGCTGCTGTGTGGAGCGGGCAATTTTCTTCAACTCATGAACTTGGTGAAATGGACCTTTCTCATGAGAGACATTAAGCCTTCTCCACCACAGAGTAACTGATTACATTAATGAAGGCTGCCTTCTATTTAGTTGTTCAAGTCCCAGGAACTCCCAGGTAGGCTATAGTTCATGCTGGCACAAACCTCTGGCTGACTGTGTCACCAGGTGAAATGAGCCCTCAGTAGCATTATTAGAGACATTAGAGTTTGTCCTGCCTCTGCTACCGAGCTGGAGCAGAGAGTCTGTTGAGTTAGCTAGCTATAGCAGTCAGCTCACATCCAGCTAGCCTTTGAGTCACCTCTAGCATTAGCAACGCTAACAGGAGGTAGCGTTGGCAACCTCCTGTTATTCCAGCTTGGGAACGTCCATGTAGTATTCCAAGATGATTTAGCCATGTTGTTGGCATCGTAGTCACTCTGGAAAAAGGAACATTTAGCCAAAATTAGCTCTTAGCCAAGAACCCACGTGTCTCAAGCCCCCAGGAAGAGCGCCGGTCGACGATCCGGACTTTCATAGAGGCCAAACGGCGGTGCTGCAACTTCCGTGTCCGTCACGTGATGCCGTTGTGCCCAAAAAGACTTTTTCCCATAGACTTACATTGGGAAAGAGACGTCTGTAGCTCAGGATCATTTTTTTTGAGGTGAATCAACTCCCCAGTACGAACACTCCGACAGCCCTTATTTAAAACATGAGGTTTTTAAAGTCGTAAAATGCACTAATAGCTGCATCCAGAGTTATTTCCCTTCCTCCGTTCATGTGAATGAGACCCAGACCGTGATGACAGCGTGACGTTGGGAATCAATTTTAAAAAGAGAATAAATTATGAAAATGGATGGTAACCTAGGGCGGGTCATGCCTTCTCCATAGCACCAGTAAATTATTTTTTCAACATTCACATCAGCTGGCTCAGCCAGGACTCTAACGCTCTATGGCAGTGGTTCTCAAAGTGGGGTTCGGGGACCCCCAGGGGTCCGTGGCACACTGTCAGGGGGTCGACAAAATAATTTGCTATAAATTATAAAATTGTTTTGGGCCAATAGAAACTCAGATATTATTGTGACACACAGCAATAAGTTCAGTATTTTTAAGTTGAAGCACTCAGTCAGTCAGCTTTAGACTGGTCAGTTTAAATATCTTTATAATATGTTTATTAGGACTATGCCAGACTTGCTACTGTTCATTTTCTGAAAGCTTTTAAGATCAATTACTTGAAAGGTAGACGAATGTGGTGAAGTTGAGTCCATAAAATAAATAAATGTAAATTAATGGTATTAACAATAAATCACATTTCCCCGCTATGGGACTAATAAAAGATGATCTCATCTTATATTAACATGATGTAAACTGAAATGTGTTTTTGTTTATTACTATGAAACAGGTCTGAAGTATTTAGGATGAAACAGTTTTAGAATACAAATAGCTCCAATAGCATCTAAGAGTACAAATAGTAGTAAGCATTACACTTAATCTGTGTTACAATCATGAGGTGGTCCTCGGATAATGTTCTCCTCTGTATGGGGTCCCTAGCTTCAAAAGGTTTGCCAACCTCTGATCTATGGATCCCAAAGAGGTGCAAGCCTTCAGAACTTTTTGGCGTACAGTATGAGCCTGGTGGTGATAAAGTTCATTCAAATGAATAAGGCACTGTCTTAGAAGAAGGTGTCCAGGCCTCTTGATATATTCATGATTTTAACATTATTATCGGAGCATTAATGGCAGAATAAGCAGGTGGATCGTGACAGTTGAACATATGAAAGACTCTTCGGATGTTTGTTTCAGGAGACGACTAAACCGGAGCTAAAATACAAGTCAATACTAGACTTAGATTTACAGTTGCTCTGTAACTACTTTACTTTATAGTTATTTTATAGTTATTTTTCCAATACTCATCTATGATGATGTATGAGCCAATTTATAATGTAAAGACTTGTACAGATTATAACCAGACACTATTATAAAATAAAGTTAATAAATAAAATAAGTTTAATTAGTTTCTAGCTAGTTATTTATGTTTTTGTTAGCCTATTGTATTTTCTTATCAACTTTTTGGCATAACCTCATGTTGCTCTAATTCCCCATTGAGATTAATACATGTTTATCTTATCTATCTTACTAGATGTTAACCATAAAGACTTGATTATCTGATGATATATCAAGACTCTGTATTTTTGCTCATAGTGGTTACAAAATTGATTAATGCTGCTGTAAATATGGATATTCATACAATACATTTCTATTTCCTCTTTCCTTTTATCCTCTCAGCCTGGAGCAGGCCACACATTTATTTCATCTATAAACTTAATTGCCACGAATAAAGTTTATGATGTTATTTTTTTTATATTGATCAATTTTGATAGACTTTCCATTTTTATTTATGAGTGTAATGTGTTTCTTCTCCACTTGTCTAATTGGCTGATAAATCACTGCAGCAGAAAAGGGGGAATTTAATTGGATGGTGGCTCGCCGAGCCTGAGCGGTGCCTCTAAGCTGTGATGCCTCTCGATGCATGTCCGCCTTTGTTTATGTGTGTGTGGAAGGATTTTATACTCTAAAGACGGCGTAAGAAAGTCAGATTGAAGTGACAGAAAAATAAAATGAGAGAGACACCATAGCAAGATTAGAGGAGAGAGGTTGATCTGTTACACAATATAGGCCTTTTTCACAGACATGCCACAGAAAGAAACAGTGTAAATAATAAAATGATGGTCAGTTTCATGGTCCTGGTTTTGTGCATTTTGTCTGTACATACACATCAGGGTTAAAGCCTGTAATAAACTGTAAAAACAAATGCAGTATGGCCTGAGGGAACGAGAAATACGAACAAGCAACTGTGAAATTAAATATCATGAGGAAATAATTGAGGTCCTCTAAACAAGGTAATCGCAGGTGACTCAACAAAGAATGAGGGAGCCATATGTTGAAATTATTTCTTCTGAATCATGAGCAATTTCTCGCCCACGCTGAGATGAATTACAGCTTTCTGGCATATAAAAAGAGTTAGCTGCTTATGAGTGCACAATTATTTGCAACTGAACTTGTTGTGATGACACATCACAGCTAAAGGAACATTTATGATGCAACTGACCTTCAAAATAATACAACAGTGTTTTATCTTCAGGTGTTCTGGATAAAATCACTGCAACAAATGAATGATTCAATTACTTCCAGAGACTGACGTCCCTTTATGCATTATGAAATAATGACACTCCTCTATATACAGTAGTGAGATGAGCTATCTCTAAACTCCTTCATATAAAAAGGTGTGTATAGACAATTCATTTAGAAAGACTTATGATACAGCTAATCTTTACCCATCTTTTCATAAGACCATGTAGGATTTCTTTATTGTTTCACAACATCTTTCAGATGTTCTCTGTTATAATGGATTATCATACATGTATTGCCACATCTTAGAAGTCAAATGCCATAAGGGTTAACCGTACAAAACCACTAGATGTAGACCAATTAATCGGTTCGGCGGGTTAATCGGCACCGATAGGACATTTTACAAATCTTGATATCGGCACAACTGCTAGTAGCCGATGGATGCTCAGCATCCACCAGTCACACAGGGACGTACATCACTGTTTTGCATGGAGGCTGCAGACACAAAGTCAAGGTAGACGGGGTAGAAAACAAGTTATCTCTTGAATATATAACATCACACTATCAACTCTTTGGCTGCAATACAATACAGGCAGACTGGGAGGAAACAAATGAATTCACTGTTACTTTAACTTGCTTACCAATTCGTTTTTTCTCACTTCCAAATAATCCAGCCACATGACAATCTATTCATGAAATGAAATCACACTCTTTAGGATTCTCCTATTCCCGGGAGTATGCACCAACATTAATGTTTTGTAGGAGTGTCATTTAACAATGTACGAGATATTCAACAGAAGTAATCCTGGCCGGTCATACTGAAAGCCACAGAACATTGCCCATTGTAAATTAATAGAACATATTCCAATGATATAATCCATCCAATCACACTTCAGCATATTCTCTTATAAGAATGATTCAATTCAGAGTGACAAAGAAATTATTTATTAAAAATGGCATATGTAAAAGTATCTGACTAGGCTGCTGCAGAAGTACAGAAGATATCAGCTGATTAATTCTGCTCCAAACTACCGTCACTATATTGGCCTTTAAAATCAGTCAACCTCTAAAAAACACCCTAAACCTTCTTCACTATTAAAAGTTTTTGTTTATGTTATAAAAATAAATCATAACTTTGGCAAGCTGGCAACCAATATCAAAACTTTCTGCCAGAAATGTGGAGCCTGTTTGATTCTGGTCTGCAGTCTGGGACTCAGATAAACGGACACTCAGATATGTTTCCCTCTTAAAGGACCAGTGTGTAATATTTAGGGGGATCTATTGGCAGAAATGTAATATAATATTAAAAGGTATGATTTCTTTTGTGTATAATCACCTGAAAATAAGAATTGTTGTGTTTTCGTTAGCTTAGAATGAGCTGTTTGTATCTACACAGGGAGCGGGTCCTCTTCACGGAGTACGCCATGTTTCTCCACCAGGTTTCTACAATAGCCCAGAACAGCTTTGATAACGTTACTCACTCCCATCGTCGCTGCTCTTTCTCTCTCTTCCTTCACCACTCACTTCCCTCGTACACACACACTAAGCACTCTACTCTTTCAACAACTGGCTCCAGAGAGGGCCATTCGCATTTTCACTGGAGCTCTCCAACACGCAGCGTTGGTAACGTTCATAAAGTGGAGTGACCATATCGAGACAATCAGACACGTATCTTAACTGCTGCCTATGATGCAGTGTGTATAGTTGAAGGAAAGTTGAAGTAAAACTTCCTCATTAACTCGACCCCACAGAAGTATTGTATTTTATATAGATATGTTTTTTCCATGGGCATCAGTCAGACCAAAAACATATTTCCAATACTCCAAAGATGTTTTTTTACTACGTCCCTATGTAACATTTAGTCGCCAACGGATCTGAAAAATCAATCGAGCAACAAATTGGTGGAGTTAGGAACAGTGGCTGCATAATTAAAGTTGTATGTGTTGCCATCTCAAAGCCTGTTTGTCTCTTATTAGCTTGTTTTTTTCTCAACAACCTCATTTTTCATTCAGCCCTCGTTCAGTCTATCCTGGCTCGTGTCCATCTCACATTCAGTCTCCTCACCTAGCAGCTGATGCAATTAACTCTCTACAGATTCCTCCGGCCAACTGAGACTATCGCAGGGACACCTGAGTGTGTTTGAGTGTGTCAGGTGTGGTAGCGCCAGCCCAGCCCCAGCCGAGCCGGTTTGATAGATTCGGACTGAATCCGAGAGGGAGAAAATGTGTGTGTGTTTGGTCAAGCGCGCGTAAAGAGGTAATCTTTAGTCTTGGCATGGCTCGGCCTGGGAAACAGCAGAGTGGGGTCAGGTGTGCTACTTCCCGCCTAGCTAGCTAACCTGGGCGGGAGTGTGTGTGTGTGTGTGTGTGTGTGTGTGCATATGTGTGTGTGGGTCAGCTGTGGTAGCTGACCTGAGAATTTGGGGGATTAACTGGGGTTTATCTGGAACACTTACTGTTTGACAGATGATGACAAAATGGCAGGTCAGATGGATTGAGTCAGTCGCTGACCATGAAGATGAGGATGATAATAACCATATTCTGTGTTCAGACCAAGAGAGAAGCCAATTTTCATTCTAGACGCGCTGGAGAGGAGGAGGAGCTCGTCTCCATGGATACCAACAACTTTTCTTTCCTCCATCAGCCATGGAAGAAAAAAAACACTGCTGCTGCTTTGCACATGTTGTGGAAGTCCCAGATATGTCAGAAAACCAAACGTCTGTCAATGTCTGAGTTCATAACATCACCCGGCGGCGAGCTGTATTCACATATCGCGCCATTACACTGACTGTAGTATGAACACAAAATAAACAGATTGTGCTGTGATTCAATATCAATAAACAGATCAAAAGTATGCCGTAATAATTACATAAAAATGCAGATTTGTAAAAATCTGAATTCATGCTTTGTCAGGTAAACAACTTTTAAAATGCTTGTGTTCTGAATGGAGTTTGGATGGATGAGTGCCAGGCTATGCAGCTGCTCCATCAACACTCAACATAAAGTCATCTAGGCATAAATACGGCAGAACGTTGTTGTTTCTACCATACGACACAGAGTTTGGTCCCGTCTCTGTACAGATATGATGTACTAGTGTAGCTCTGGGTGACCACAGACACATACAATATTTTATTCCTCCATTTCTGATTCAACAACGTCAGGACGGCAGTGACGACAGGAGGAGAATCTCAATATCTCAATGCTGAGAGGCTTTCGTTAAACAGTGTCATGGAAACTTCTGGCTTCAGTTGAAATGTGTTTGTATGTAATCGCGTCGCGCAAAAAGTTTGCTTCCCTCTCGGTGTGAAACACCGTTACAGTGTGCGGCTGCTTGAGGCACCACTAGATGAATCATGATTCCACTGAAGACCGACTACATGGCTGCTGCTGCTTGACGCCGTATGTGGGCCCACCAGAGTTTATTCCACAACACAGTGATTGAACAAAAAGGTGTAGCCTGAAGTTACTCCGTGTACATGTGTGTGTCTGACAGGCCGCGGTGTCTGTAAGATAACAGGGTTTTTGTTCTTCTTTCTGTTTAGCTGCCCAACCTGCAGCTTTGTTGCTTTATCTCTCCATCTCTGCCTTTATTTCTCTCTCTCTGACACACACATACATAGAAATCTCACTCATGTTGTCCTCTTTCCTAAACAAACTGCATTTCAGAGATGAATTTTTATTCAGCTAAAAAGGAGCAGCAGAATAATATGTTGCCAGCTTTATATGATATGAGTGGAAAGTCATGTCCTAGTAAGAAATATCACCATCATTTATCCCACTAATATGTGTGTATTTGTCAGCGTGTGTGAGTATCTATGTAGATGTGTGTGTACTAAATCCTTGATAATCTGACTGTACTCTCTCACTGTGCTGCTGGCAGCACATCTGGACTGACATATAAACTCGAGGGACGATCCACCCTGAAACTCTGGGCCAGACATGCTGCTTTTCACACAATCCCCACAGACGGGAAAATATTAATGCTATCTGGTGGAATCATGGTTTTCTTGATTAAAAACAAAAGCAGTTATTAGAATTGATCAAGCATAGGTATTAAAGCTGCAGTAGGCAGTATATATTTTTCGCATCTTTGGGCAAAAATCCCATAATAACCTTTCAGCATATTATAATTCAAGTGTTTTGAGAGAAAACTAGACTTCTGCTCCTCCTCATGGCTCTGTTTTCAGGCTTTAGAACATCTAGCCCATGACGGGAGACTTTGACCAATCACAGGTCATTTCAGAGAGAGAGAGCGTTCCTATTGGCTGTGCTCCGGTCATGTGACCGGAAGTTGGCGTTCCTTCACCAGATTTCACAATGGCGGTGGTGTCACAAACTTTCTCATTTTACAGCTAAACCGTGCACTACAAGATGATTCTGAGAACGTGTGAGGAGAGAATTAGACATTAAAGTAACATAATATTGATTCATATTTGATCAGCGCTGCCTAGTTTGACCGTTTGGTTGGAGTTTGCGAGTGATTGACAGCTGGCTCCCATAGACAGCAGATGGACATCAGACCTCAGATCAGCTCTTACTGCTTGTTTTCCTCCGGTCTGTGAAATCTTACAGATGCCGTTAGGAGCACCGGAGGACACTTGAGGACACTGGAGGACACAGAGACACATGATTTTTTTTCAGGTTACCTGTCTCATGTACTACCGTCACGATATAGCGACTGTTTTATAAAAATAACTTTTTTAAATCATATTTGCTCCGATCTGCCTACTTCAGCTTTAATGGCAGTGTGTTGATTAGATATTTTTATTGTTTATGGGTCAGCTTTACTGGACTTATCCGTTGACCGGATTTTTAAAGGCGTATAATAATGATAGTTTGGAACAGGAGATAGCCGACAGCCGATTAATCGGACGATATCTTCTCTACTTCTGCAGCAGCTTAGTCGGCTAATTTTGCACTACTACTTTTAAAAGATCATTTTTTTTGTCCCTCTAAATTGAATCATTAGTAAGGGAATATCCTGAAGTGTGATTTGGTAGATTACATTGTTCGAATATGTTCCTTTTATTTGCAATGGGTGATGCTCTGTTCTGTAGCTGACAGATTGACTGGCCGGTTTACTTCTGTTGCATGTCCCGGTAGATGGAAAAATGTTAAATGTCTTACAAGCCAATAATGTTTGTGCATATTCCTGGGTAAGGAGGATCCTTAAGTGTGCAACTTCATCGTTGTTGAAATTGGTTGGTACTAGCTTACGTAAGCACACACAAGATTTTGTTTTACGGGAAGAAAAGATGATTTTGATATAAAAATATGAATAAATCAATCTATATTGTTAAATAGGTGCACTGTATGACCGGTAATTTGATCTAAAAGGGTTGAAAAGAAATGTTTCATTTAAACCCAGAATAAAAGCCCTAAGAGCAAGGACTGTAGCCTACTGTATATTCTAGTCTCAGACAAAGTGCTTTTCTGGCTTTATTTCATAAAAACTTTCCGGGTTTATGTCACCTTTATACAGAATATGAAAAGTGGAAAGTGTTCAAAAGTGAATCTGGTCCATCTGAGACCTTTTAAGACAACTTTATGTCAAAAAATCCATCAGATAGGCCGCTGAACTCACCGAGAGGACAATATGATGTCTGTGTTTCTCCTGTCTGAAATCCTCTCCCACAGACACAGGTGCAAACTGAGAGCCAGTGTTTGTGTATCTATGTGTGTGTGTGTGTGTGTGTGTGTGTGTGTGTGTGTGTGTGTGTGTGTGTGTGTGTGTGTGTGTGTGTGTGTGTG
>CAKALG010041308.1:0-12620 GCA_916700815.1 Helicolenus hilgendorfi | reverse complement strand
GTCTCCTCCTCCACCTGTGGGGCAAAGAGGAAGGTCAGCGGGAGGGAGACCTTTCCTGTCAACCTGCAAATGATGTTAGTGATAACCTCACACAACACCCCAGGGTCAGTTTCACTTATTAGACAATGAAACAAAAGGACAGACCGTTGTGGCAGAAGTGGCTCCCTCCTCTTTGTTTTCGCCACTATCCCATGACGACTCCCAGTCAGAGGTGTCCCAGGACAGCTCATTTTCTGTTAGGGATGAAGGGGGGAATGGGGAAAACCAATTACAGTTGGTTTTAATAATTTGTGACATCATGTTGCAAACATAACAGCGATCATGAGTTCCATGAAAAGTGACTTATTTAACTGTTATAGAGAGGTGTGAAACCACAGGCAGTTATGTATGGAATTGTTGAAGTCAACCACTAAAAAAATGGACTGAACACAGACATGCTAATGAGATTATAGCAAACCTTAAACAACTTAATGAGAGGTGACGAGAGGTGACGGACTAATGAAGGTTGTGCTACAGAGAAATGACCTAAAATCATTAAAGAGTGTGTGGAAGACAAAGAGACAGAACAAGTAGCAAAATCCAGCATGAAATCCCGTTGCGGTGGACATATATAATGCATTATGCCTTGGTGCAGAGTGTGGGGGGGGGGTGTCATGGCACTACAAAACTGACGCGATGACATGATCTGTATGTCTAAACGCATCAACATGAAATGAAGCCTTGAGGCAACTGAGCGCAGCAAGTACAAGTGCCCTTTCTGCGTATGTCTGTTGTCCTTTGCTGAGCATCCCTGCAGTGATGTGTTCAGGTGCCTCATGTGGGATGACTCATAGCACAAAGGGCAGACACATTTCTCCTTCTCCTCCTCCTCCTCCCCTTTCCGTGCCCTGATGGTATTGCAGAGCACAGATGAAGCTATAGATGCATTTTCGTTATATCTGAGATGGGGCATGAGCTTATTTTGTACCGCACTTAAAAATAAATGGACGAAAAAAAGAGGAGCTGTGCATTAAGAGGGCGGTTACTTGATGTCAATCAATAATAATAATAATAATAAATTGTGCTTATATAGCGCCTTTTCAGAAACCCAAGGACGCTTTATAAAAGGGGCACACAAAATCATACCAATAAATAACACAGAGGACAAACTATAGCTAAGTAATTAAAAGAGTGATGTGTAGGAAGAGTCAGCTGAGATCATAGGCCTTGATGAACTGGTGGTGTTTGAGGTGTTTTTTTAAAGTGTCCAGGGATGAAGCATTTCTTATTTCAGGAGGGAGAGAGTTCCAGAGGGCAGCAGACCAGTGTCAGAAGATCGTAGTTTCCGGGATGGAGTATAGGGATGGAGAAGGTCGGTTAGGTACTGAGGGGCATAGAGGGATTTGTATGTGAGAATGAGGAGTTTATAGTTGATGCAGGATTTGATTGGAAGCCAGTGAAGGTGGATGAGTGTTGGGGTGATGTGCTGCCAGGGCCTTTTTGCAGGTGAGAACCGTGGCAGCTGAGTTCTGGACATACTGGAGCCTGTCCAGGGCTTTGCTGGGTACCCCGGACAGGACTCCCATTACAGTGGTCCAGACGGGAGGTGATGAAGGCGTAAAATCAGGGTCTCTGCCATGGAGTCGGGAAATGTTTTAGAGGTGGTAAAAGGCAGATTTAGTGACGGATTTGATGTGTGAATCAAATGAGAGGGTGGAGTCCAGGGTTGCGGACCAGGAGGATTGGCAGATGGAGCTGCCATCCACATCCAGGAGGAGATCTCCAACCTTCCTGAGCAGTGCCTTGTAGGCCACAACCATGAGCTCTGTTTTGCTGCTGTTGAGTTTTAGAAGGTTTGATGACATCCATGTTTTTATTTCATGCAGGCAGTTGAGTAGGCACTAGGGGGGAGGTGGGTGGATGGCTTGGTGCTGAGGTAGAGCTGTGTGCCGTCGGCGTAGGAGTGGAAATATCAAGATTACTTCATTTTTCCAGCTGTAACCTATTACCAAAAATGAAAGTGCAGTTCCCTACAAACCGACCAACACCCTCTTTGCAGCATTTAGCCACGTTGCTATAATGTTATTTAGCTACAGTCCTTGGGATTGTTAGCAATCAACGTTGACTTTGTTCAACTTAGTGTGATGACTAGCTAGATCCTGGGGTAGGTAGATAACAGGTAAACAGTAACGGTGATGTGCTGTAGCATGCTACATACGTGCATCTGTCTAGTCTCTCTTTAGCGTTAGTTAGCCTCTTGTAACGTACCTGTTAGATTCTTCTCCTCCGCTGGCTCGGTGGGTTTCTGGCTCTGGAACAAGTAGTCCCGGACTGTTTTGAGGTCATGGAGCCGACAGAACTCCAGTAAGCTGCAGGACATGTCTCTCTCCCGTCCCCGTCTCCGTCCAGTAGAGTAGACAGGAGGATAAGCCCAGTTAGCTCGCTAGCTAACAGTCCAGTTGAAGCTCAACGTAGCTTAGCTGAGCAGTTAACAGGTCCTGCTTTGGTGTTAACTTAATGACAGCTTGTTCACAAAGACGACATTAGTTACCTGTCTTAAACTGACCCCCTAAAGAAATGTTAACACGAGTCTGGTACTCTTTTTTTTAGCCCCCAACATTTGCAGTTTCCACCCTGATAATCCTGATGTGTTGATGACACATCGTTAGCATAATAACACAAGAGTGCTTCCGGGTTAGAGCGGAGTCGACATTTTCAAAATAAAAGCAGTACAATGCATTTGTTTACAAATGAGAACTAAAACTATTTTTATTTTATTTTCTATTAACCCCTTCCATGTTTTGTGTTTTATGTTACTTTTTTTTAATTCAATTTTATGTTTGTTTGTTTTTATTTATCCCTTCATTTTTCCTTATATGTATTGTTTAGAATAGAACAGAATAGAAAGCTTCATTGTCATTGTATTAAATACAAGGAGATTCTTAGTTGCCACTTCTGGTCAGTGCTTTAAAACAAATAGTTGACAATACTAAACGAGGCAGATAAAACATATAGCAGGTAAAACACACACAGTTATAAAGTAAAAAAAAACAGGTAAAGTAGACGTAATAAATAAATAAATGTAAACAAAGGTAGTTGCACTTGTAAAATATGTAGGGTAGATGTAATAAATAAAATTTAAACAAAGGTAGTTGCACTTGAGGTGTATATTGCATTAAGGATATATTGCACAGTCAAATGTATTTCACATTCAGTGTATTAATATTGCACAGATTTATTGTTTGTTCAGTGTCCGTATGGCCCAGGGAAAGAAACTGTGAGTCTGGCTGGAGGTGCAGGCTTTCATTGACCTGTAGCGCCTGCCAGAGGGCAACAGGTCAAACAGGTGATGAGCTGGGTGGGAGGAGTCCCTGAGAATAGTTGTGGACCTACTGAGGCAGTGGGAGCTGGAGATCTCTTCCAGGGAGGGCAGAGGGCAGCCAATAATCCTCTGGGCCGTGTCGATGACCCTCTGCAGAGCCCTCCTGTTTACCTATGCATCGGTTTAATTGATCTTGTTCACAAATTTAAAATGAAGTCTATTGAAAAAAAAGAGAACTAAAATTATGTGACTGAATAAAATAATTTTTATAGTCTGTATATACATTCATAATTTGAAACCTACAATATGATTTCTTGGTATTTGAGAAGCGTATGGGTGTTTTTTCACTAGAGGGCAGTAGAGTAACATTTTTAAGGTGGCTTGCTGGATATTAAGCCTCTTCCTCCTCACAGCTCTCACATACCCCCATACATAAGGCATACATAAATATATACATAATGTAATGCTACACCAGCAACTATATTCAGGGTATACTGCATGGTGCAGTAATGTAGGTTAATGAGTTAGCCTACATTGCTGCAATAGCATGAAATCACATAGGGTTTTTTTTAAAAAACAACTGAGCAACTGATTCCATGCTCTAATTACACAAGTAAACTATATAGACCAGCACTCCTCTGAAATAGGGTTACATAATGAACCTACAAGTCTTGTTCTGTAACATTACTGTTAGGGCTGTCAGTAGATGAAAGATGCCAGGGGTGGACACTTTTTAATGTAATACCAAGTTTGGTCAGTTATCCACAGCAATAACATAATGATACACTCAACTATAAAACAGCAGACACAGCAAATCTTCTTGCGACCGTACGTATGGATGTGGCCTCCTGGAGGAGCTGTACTACATGTGCAACCTGATTGGGCTGCAGGTACCACCTCATGCTACAAGTAGTGACAAGGGCACTAGCAGAACACAAAACTAGAGAAGAATCAGTCAGGAGGGATAAGGAGAGCGCAATTGTCTGTGGCCACCACATGCAACACCATTCCCTTTTTGGGGGGTCGCCTTGCTATTGTCTCTCCATTGCACCTGTTGTCACTTTCATTTGCACCAAAGCAGCTGAAAGTGATTCACAAATCACTTGTGCTTCCTAAATGGACGGATTGATAACCCTGAAGTTCAACTGGCTTGGTGTTATACTGTGATGATTAAGTGTTCTTAGCTTATTAGCTTATGTTTACTTTTTGATAGAGAAGCCTATTAGAGTGTGTGAGAGATTGTAAATGTATGTTTTGATATGAATTTACTTCAAGTTTTTCCATTCTCCATTCACTGTTGAGGCAATACATAAATCACTGGCTAAGTACTATATGGTAAAGAAAACTTACAAGTGTACTATTAAACTAGTAGTTTACTTTAAAGTGTACTTTCATAAACTAAAATGTGGGCTACACATACTGAATATAACTAGT
Organism: Helicolenus hilgendorfi; assembly: GCA_916700815.1. Taxonomy (NCBI): domain Eukaryota; kingdom Metazoa; phylum Chordata; class Actinopteri; order Perciformes; family Sebastidae; genus Helicolenus; species Helicolenus hilgendorfi. Next base: position 7,885 of record CAKALG010041308.1, on the reverse strand, counting down.
AAACTAACAGTATAGGTTCACTTGTAGTATAGTTCACTTCACTCCACTAGTATAGCATGCTTTACAAAAGACAACTTAAACTAATTGTGCACTCAACAAGTACTATTCTTACACTTAAAAGTACACTTTTATAAACTAAAAAGTGGACCAATTTAGTCCCAAGAAGTATTGAAGTAGTACACTTACAAGTATACTACTAGTACATTGATATTAGTATACTTACTACATAAAGTATATATACTTGAACTTTTACTTAAGTTTACGTCATAATAACAACTTGAAGTGTGCTACTTTTTCATAAGGGTAAACAGGTCATAGCCTATTTACATGGTCTTGCTGCCCTACATAAGTGATTTATTACCGTCCTTTACTCTCTGAAGTTAAAGGGTCAGTGTGAATGTTCACGGGGCTGAAACGTTCAGTTCTTTCAAAGTAGCTTGTGACTGTTGGACTCTCTGAACCCCACATAGAGCATCATGTTGGTGGAGTCTTGTGGGGTCAGAGGTCAAGGTTACTATGTTCTTTCTGAAGTGAACATACTGTAATCTTTGTGGTCAACATTCGAGCAGCTGTTTAGTGGCATTGTTCAACGTTGCTCAGTGTCTTTCTTTCCCATCCTTTTCTACGCTCTTTAAAAAGCAGTGGGCATTTTGCCAATGTACTTCCTGCATCCTTGGTGAGAATCCCACCTAGCTCTCACATCCAACCCCCACCCCCACACACACACACTCACACACACACTCACAGTACACACACAAATACAAACTCACCTCTGGGGGGTGCCCAAAAGTTTCCGGTCCGGAAGGCCGGACACAGAAACTCAGGAAACAATTGGGTGTCAGAGAGGTCCAGTGCAATTGCTTATTGAGTTGTTGTTGCGTTGCCTGTTTTACAGTCCACAGAAACAACCCCCCATCTGGTTCCCCCTCTTCCTATGTTGACAAAGAAGTGAGCTGGCATCGTTCTGTCCCAGGACGTGATGTTGATACTCTAAAAAAAGATGGCATTGATTTATTCAGACACCCTGAGCGTAAGTCACTCTTATAAGACCTTTTTGTGGATTGTTTTGTGTTGCTAGATAGCTATTCAAAGAAACAACTGAGCTACGTGCACGTTATATGATGCCACTGAGATTCATATGGTAGAATTAGGATAAATTAAAGGTGCAGTGTGTAGGACTCGGCGGCATCTAGCGGTGAGGTTGCAGATTGCAACCAACTGGAACTTCAACCCTGCGTGAAGCGTGTAGGTCTCCAAGTCGCGAAAAAGCAAATATGCGAAAGGCCATATTTAGAGCCAGTGTTTGGTTTGTCCGTTCTGGGCTACTGTAGAAACATGGCGGACTCCGTGAAGAGAACCCGCTCGCTATGTAGATATAAACAGCTTATTCTAAGGTAACAAAAACACAACGATTCTTTTTTTTGAGGTGATTATACACTAAAGAGAAAGTACTTGAAATGGAGTGAATATGATTAAAACTGTTTTTGTAAAATGTTTATAAAACGGTCCCTATATCCTGACAGAAGTGCATGAGACAGATAATCTGAAAAAAATCATGTGATCTGGAGTCTGCAGTCAAGCTGCTCTCTATGAGAGACGGCTGTCAATCACTCGTGAAGTCCAATCAAACGGTCAAACCAGGCAGCGCTGATCAAATGTGAACCAATATTCTGTTACTGTAATGCCTATTTCCCTCCTCAAATGTTTTCGGAAACATCTTGAAGTGTACTGTTTAGCTGTAAAATGAGAACATTTGTGACCCGGCAGCCGTGTTGAGATCTGTTGAAGAAATACCAAGAACCGCCAACCAGCCGGAGCACAACCAATAGAAACACTCTCTCTGAAATGACATGTGATGTTATGGTTGTTTTTCCCTATGATGCCAAAATATACTGCTTACTGCCACTTTAATATTACAGTAAATTCCATTTCTGCCAATAGATCCCCCAAAATGCTACACAGTGTTCCTTTAAATTAAGAAGAGAACCATTTCTTTTATTGTCCTGTGAGACACAATAACGACCTATAATAAAACAATGTGGTTGCTGAATGTACACTCTACACTCTACATCTGGGAAACACAAACTTTGAAGGAAGTAGCGCATTGCAAAAGACGGAGGCCGGCACGCTTGCATAACCTGACACTCCAAAATGAAGAGTACATAGACACACGCCCACGCAGTCTGAAAACCTACAGGTCACTGAGAGGGCAGTATTACATAGAGGGTTCTTGTCTTGAGTTTATGGAAGAGATTAGATGTTTAAGTGTGATGAATTGAGTGTAAACAGAAACTGAAAACAAATTCAAAGTAGTTTTTGACGATAATATGGCAAGATAATGTGTTGGCTTTGGCTGGCTGTGTTAAGCCATTCAACACATCGGTGTAAAATTTCAGCAGCTCATCACACCAAGGGTTCATTTTCCACTCTGCTCGTGGAAATTATCCTTTTGCATTCTTACATATAAACACTGTTGATTTATCTTACTGTTTTAAATAAATAGCGGGTAGTTTAGAGGTCCCATATTGTAAAAAGTGAGATTTTCAGGTCTTTTATGTTATAAAGCAGGTTTAAGTGCTATAAAAATAATGTTAAACTATCAAAACACTCAATATACGAAGAAATACACACAGCTCGTATTCAGAAACTGTCCGTTTGTGATGTCACAAATCTACAATATTTAGACCATTACACGGTTATAAACATAAATTCCAATTTATTTTCTGTTGCAGTGTATGTAAATGACATCAGCTGACAGGAAGTAAACATGAACCCACACCGTTGCCTAGCGACGCAATTCCGTTGCAATCCGTTGAAATGAGCTAAAACGGAGCGTTTCAGGCAGAGGGTAAATACAGGTATATTCAGGCAGACTGCGTGAAGAAAATAAAGTTTTTTTTTAACATTAAAGCATGTAAACATGTTCTAGTAGGAACACAAAACACAAGTATGAACCTGAAAATGAGCACAATATGGGACCTTTAAGGAACAATATGTAGCGTTTAAAAAGGGTATTGCACTCTAAATTCTAAACATTGGAGCAGTGGCCCGTCCATTCCTCCGGTGCGACTGATAGCAGTAAGCGCAAATTTGCGCAATTTGAGGGCCACCGGCAGTAATCGGAATCACTTCACCAGCTACGTGTTTCAAATACTCGCTGCCTTGATAACCCATCAGTTGCACACGAACCACAGAGAGATGTGCCGAGACTTTTCAGGTCAGGTTGACTCTAATATTATGTTATCTCTGTTGATTCAGTTAATTCGCTTGCTTCCATGGCTGCAGAAGTCTGTGTTTATATACCAATTTGTTTCATATGTGGCAACGGGCATATGTGGCAAGGTCTCTAGTTTGTGGCTATAAAGTTTCATGAGGCTGTGATTATCCTAGAGGTCACCACAGGTCATTTTATACAGTGAGGTTTATAAATGGTGTCACTACAATGAAATGGCTACTGTGGGGACTAACATCATCACACTTGAAAAAAATTACTTGAAAACTGCATGGTTTTTGCCCAAAAACTTTATATGATTATCATAAAGTGGGCATGTCTGTAAAGGGGAGACTCGTGGGTACCCATAAAACCCATTTTCATTCACATATCTTGAGGTCAGAGGTCAAGGGACCCCTTTGAAAATGGCCATCCCAGTTTTTCCTCGCCTTCCCGCTAGCATGACAATGTTGGTAACCAATGGATTCCTTAGGTTTTCTAGTTTCATATCATACCAAGAGCTTCACTGTAGCTCTGAGCCTGCGACAGCCTCTGAAAAAAAGTAGGCCGAGTGGCACCAGTGACCTCAAGGACTGGAAGAAGTTAATCTCCAATGACATATCATGGTCATTTTATGATTTAATACAAGTTACATATTGGTCCTTTAATAGCGCTGCTGGGACGGGTACATTATGTCCATAACTGCAAAGCATAAAATTAAATCAAGGTCTAAAGGGAACTTCCCCGAACTCCACATTGTGATCCTTTGAAATGGACAAGCTTGCATAGAGTTCTACTTTTGCTCATGGCCCACTTTTTAATATGCATTTTACAGAAATGTGGTTTTTTTTATTTTTATATTTTACAATCACCATATCCAGATGTTTGAAACGGTCATGTGGTAACTCTTTTACGACAAATAAAATCCGTTCTCTGAACCCTGCACTGGAAGAAGTTTCTAAGTGTTCAATAACAATATGTAGCCAGTTTATGTTTCTGCACAAATTTTACTGCAAGCTTTCCAACGTTTAGTGTGGTTTTTGGTGCAAGTTTCCAGATCCAGATCAAGAAGTCAACAAACTGAAAAGGAGGCATATTGTCTCTGATGAGCAACTGTCTCCTGATCTCTTGTCCTCATCTAATCTGGCTCTAAAATCCCCTAAATGTACAAAAATCATCACTGCTGACGTGGTCAAATGCATGAAAATTATGTTCTGTGAAATTGAAGACACGAGACTCTCTGATCCCCCCTACCTGAGGTTATTATGAAATGAGCACGAGGGCATTCACAAGTTTTAAACAAGCATTTAATATACTGTAGCTCCCCTAACAGACAACATTTGCTCTGAATGATCCCTTTGAGTGCCACCACAGAGAGTGACTCCAAATGCCAATTTTCACTGTCCCGAGGCATCTCCCAAATCAGTGGTATGTTTTTGATGATGACACTAGCCTTACATGCCCCTTTTCCACACTTGCACTTTTGACGTTTGGCAAACACTAGTGCATGTTTAGCACCTCCTGTTAGTCGTGGAGTTGCAGGACAAGCATAATATCAAATTTGCTCCAAAGTTCATAGTGATTTATTTTCAATAGACCAACTTTCTGTGGCTGCACAGTTAGTCTAGATGTTATTTCAGACGCATTTTGCGGTTGATTTGACATTCAAAGGAATATCATGTTGCCCATGGTCAAATTAGATTCTTGCAAATTATGAAGTAAGTACCCCCAAAAGGGGGTGGAACATTTTTATGTCCTCAGTTTTTGAACTCAGACACCATGATTAAAGGCCCCAAAAACCTATTTTCATGTTCCGAGTTATGTGGTCCTGCACATTAATTCAGCTGCCAAAGTTCAAATAGTCTGGGTTATTTCAATTGAAAGATTCCTTATGTTTTCATTTTTCGCTGGGTGGGGCTGGAGCGCCTCGGTAGCCTGAATGGTTACTGAGCATGCCACGTAACCGCAATGACCCCTTTCCAGTCTCCTTCTACACTCTTCATCTGTCCAATAGAGTCCTCCGGGGATGAACAATATTTTTTGTGGGCTAACCAGGAAGTTAGCATCATTGCAGAAAATAAACTCTCTGGCAAACATACATTTATGATACCTATATGTTTTGTTCAGCGAGATAATTTTCACAAATGAACACCACTTTCATGATTTTTGTGTAAGTGTAAATGCAGTCGCCAGAAGTAAAAAGCTAACGTTAGGCTATAAACGAACATTTGAGGCAAGAAATAGGCATTACAGTAACAGAATATTGATTCATATTTGATCAGCGCTGCCTAGTTTGACCGTTTGATCGGAGTTCGCGAGTGATTGACAGCTGCTCAGAGACAGCAAGGCTCCAGCTCGGCTCTTACTGCTTGTTTTCCTCCGGTCTGTGAAATCTTGCAGATGCCATTAGGAACACTGGAGGACACAGAGGCACATGCTTTTTTTTTCAAGCACTACTGTCAGGATATTGTGACCGGTCTTTAAAAACAACATTTTAAAATCACATTCGCTCCATTTCTACCTACTGCAGCTTTTACTTTGGGATAATTACAGAACATTGCCTCGGTGTCCGTAGTAATTTATCAGTCTACGTTCTGGATCACACTTCGGATTGAGGGAACTTGAAGACATGAAAGAGGGTTGATTTATGTAGTGCCTTGAATCCCACAGTAACAGGAGACATTCTGGTTTCCACCAGGCTCAGCACATTTTCCCAGTGAGCCCTCTCTTTGGTTTGGGTTCAGTAAGCATCATCAGTTAACATTTATAAGGGCGAAGGTTCTCTCACACCACCCATTCTAGTGAAACATTGACAGTGGAAATGCAATGAAAATATGTTTCCCATTGCAGATTTTTTTAACTGTGAATCAATGTTACACACGCCACCAGAGTGAGAAGCAAAAACATCATGTCGGAAAAGTTATAAAAAAATATCAATACGTTGCCGTCCAATTCTTCTCAATGTAAAACGTTAATGTTGTCAGAGGTAAATCTGTCACTGAGGGTGGAACCAGGGAAGTTTTTTTCTGCTGAATCCATTCAGGCATAGCCGTTCATTTTTAGCCTGTGCCAACAATAACTGACTGTTGTGCACACGTGTCAATAATCTCGTGTCTTTTTGGCAGATAAAGGATATGTCAACAGCCTGGCTCCATTGGCTCCATGCTTCTTAAAATCCGCCCGCATTCCAGCCATTAACTGATACTCTAACATAAACAAGCACAGATAAATGTGCAGAAATTCACCCTGTTTGTGTAGAATATGACTCATTATTTGGTTTTCAGCATTGTTATTGTGGCTAGATTTGCATATCAGCTTTCTGCTCCTTTTACAGTGTGGTTCACTTGTCTGGCAGCATGACCTTGACGCCTGTGTGCATAACGAGGTATGCCAGGTGTCAGTATGATAAACTTGACACTGAACTAGGACTGTGTACCTGTGTCTACAGGCAGATAACACGTGCTGCACGTGTGTTTTTATTTTGGTACCCTTGCATTCTCAATTAAATTCTGAAATTACTCAAATGCTGTTATTGTAAGTAAAATTCCTGAGTGAAGTGATGCATAAACATCTCCTAGTCTCAGACCAAAGTAAAAGAAAAATGCAGAGTCTCTAGTGTGTGCCCTGGTGTGTGCATCGGTGCCTTCAAACGGGGTCGTGTTTACCGTGTTCACGAGATGAGTCCATATGAACGCCCCCTCCTCTTGTCGTATTCACGACCTCGTAAGTGGAACGTTTTTGAAAGTTCAGAGCTCACAGGTTGTGACGTGTTTGTTGACGTAGTCAGAAATGGAGGAGGCCTTGGAAGTTCATTTTTCGGTACATAATAAGTGAATATATTGTGATTTTAGTCGCACCATGTTTTTCTTCGTAATTGTATAATATGTCTGAGGAAATGTTCATATTCCCAACGGCCTCATTGCTTAGCAGCGGTGTTCTCACGACTTAACCACTCGAACGCCAAGCATATCGTGTACACGACTTCCCATGTTGTAAACACAAGCTCACGAGTTTCATTCGATATGTGTGAATACAGGATATCTCAAAACAGACCCGAGTGCATAGGCCTGGCTCATTCTTTGCCCAAAACATTGAAGTATCTACGTGTGAGTCAGTGAGGTGAATATTTAGAAGCGTTGCGTCACTAGCAGATGTTTCTTTGAACCACAACTTTGCCACTTGGCAAGATGACACAGCAAAAGCCTGTCTTTAGGTGACGTTGTAGAGCCTAGTAAACACAACATTAGCACTCACATGTCTCAGGACCTTGATCTTTGATTATATAAATATCATGCTTCATGCTGCACTGGGCAATTTTGCACGCTGGCAGCTTCAAATGAGAGGAAGTTTATTTAGAGTTACCACAAGGAACCTTTAACTGGTTATGAAACAGTCACAATGTAATGCTGATGCCTCTCTGTGACCTACATCGGTGGTTCTCCACCTTTTTCGTGTCAATGACCCCTAAATTGATTCACATTAGGTCACGGACCCCATTTGATAAGATTTTTTGCTTCATGGACCTCCATGTGAAAAGATTTTGGTTGTTTTTAAGATTATAATTTTATAGTTGTCAACAACAGTTGAGTGAAAGTGAAACCTATGATTAGAATAGTGTCTTTTATGACTCTTATTCACACTGGGCTAACTTCTATAGTGAATCAAATAGTGAAA